>PVIA01011429.1:0-44467 GCA_004024845.1 Tonatia bakeri
TACTTTTGGGCCTTCCCACATTCTCCCTACTGCGTAATCCTATAAAAATTAAGTGATGGTGGAGCAAAACTATTTTTCCAAGGGGAAACTGGAGCACGCCCTGAAGAGGGGCTTCAGGTCTAGGGGCGGCTTCCTGACCTACTCAGCTGTTGGAGTTCACCACTTCCAGGGGCTCCCGACCCCTGACCCCTGGGCCGCAGAGCCACCCGCCCCGTGTTCTGAAACAGTCACAGGGTGCAAGTGGTTTTTGTCTTTTTTCTTCACATCCTCCAGGGCTACTTTGTTATGTTAACCTTCTGCTTCACAGCGGCAGCATCTCTGTTGAACCAGAAGTGACTCCCCGCTATCCAACCCCTGCAGCAGCCTTCTGGGAACCGGCTCCATTGAATCTCTGCACCCCTAGAGCAGAGAGGCAGAGCCCTGCGGAGAAGGTGCTGAAGTTTCGGGCCTGTGATGACTAGCCCACTCGAATTTGCTTCGCACGCCCCGTCTTTATTGGTGACAGAGCCTGCTGTACATCAGAGTAGTGGACGCCAGACCGAGCCTACCTGTACTCACTGGTACCTGGGAGAGCGCTCACCTTGCCTTCCTGGGCGGGGTCCTCGCTGGGCCCTTGGTAGGGGGCCACGGACTCCCAGGTGACAACCACCACACTGGTGGGTCGGAAGGAGACTTCTGGGAACCCTCTCTGGACCCACTCCGCTGCCAGCTGAGTGATGGTGGGCGACACGTCCTCCCGATAGTACACCTTCCCACGGCCGCCGGTCGTGTCCAAGTCCGCCAGGAAAGGGGCCACAGCCCCGAAGTTGGGAGGGAAGAGCCCAGGGTGTGCTTCCTCGGCCGGGGGCTCACTCGTGGCAATGAGGCCGTTCGTGGTGACCTGCGCAAAATCAAGCCAAGTTAAAGGGGCACAGACGTGATGTTTTCCTCAGGGGTGACTGAGTGCCCACAGTTTGCCCAGGACAACAGCATCGGCGTGTTTGCCTGGGCACATCTGCCCCGTCGAAGGGGCACAGGGCAAGAATCGCAGCTGGCACACACCAGTCTCGCACCGTGGACAAGTGTCTTAAGGTCTCAGGCTTCCCTGAGGTGGGGTTTGTATCCTGCAAAGAGCCATTCAACATCAGTAATTATTAAACCCTTATTAATTTACTCAATGAGCTGAGCAGTCCTTACATACCAGGTCCCCTGGGCACTACACAGACTCTGCCTTCAAGAAGCCCACCACTGGGAAAGGTACAGGGGAGGACGGACCCACACAGAAGATGATGCAACAAGTAAGTGAAGAGTAAGCCGTGTAGCAGTAAATCTACATGGAGCATTATGGTGTCATTGTTGTGAATAATTTAATGTTTTTAATAGCTAACACGTATTGAATGCTTACCATGTTCTAGCCATCACTGTAACCCCTAATTCTCAGAAGAACCCTGTAAGACTAGGTACCACCAGTACCCACATTTTTCAGATGAGGAAAATGAGGGGCATGGATCCATTTGTCCACGGTTACCAACACTGGGATGTGAACCCAGGGAGGCCAGCCCCACGCTGGCTGTCCTCGTCACCACACATGGAGACAGCTGTCTGGAAGTCGGTTACAACTGCCTGTAAAACGGTATCACCGTTCTCATGGGCGCACCTGGCCTCCTGCAGCCACACCGAGAATGAGGCTTTGACCCCGCACACAATCTCATTACTGCGCAGCCCACTGATGACACAGGATCGACTCCACTGGCCTTTTTACTTCAAGAATCTGCGAATTAAAAAAAAAAAGTCCCGGCCTCCCAATGCTCACCACAGGCTGTGATCTTACAGACAGGGGACAGAGGGTGTCGCCTGTCCAGGAAGAGGAGGCAGAGTAAACCCACCCCATGCACACCTCAGCCCAGGCCCTTCGCCTGGCTGTACTGTGAATGGAGGGACGTGAAAAAACATCCGTAATCCCATGGAAGAGACTTTGCAAACAGCACCTCGGTTTGCGCTTTAAGAGGCTATGGTCGGATGGACACCAGTGCAAAAGGGGACTCTCGATTGTCCAGCAGATTTGAAGGCCTGTGGGTTCTCTAGGTCACTTATGTCCCTCCCTCCTCCACCCACATCCTTATCCTTCGGGCACTTCAGACCTCATGACTGGAGGAGGGCACGGGGCGGACAAAAGGGACAGGAACTTAAACCTTTGCAACTTGCCGAGAACCAGGTGAAAAGGGAAAGGCTCCTTGTGGTGGAGCCGACCGATCCGGAGTTTAGGGAGTGAACTTAGCACACCCCTCTTTTTACCGAACCTCACCAGCTGTGAGCCATTCAGGGGACGTCGCCTGGTAGCAGCAATAACGTTCTGGACTGCGTGGACGGGCTGCAGAGAGGGTCAGGGGTGAGCTGGCCCAGCTGGCGGTGCCCCACCCCCACCCGAACACCTCCCAGCACGGACTGGCGGCCAGGGCGCCGGAGCGTGGGAAATGGCTCACTTTCTCAAGACACCAGAAGTCAGCAGTCACCAGCTGCCAGTGGGAAGTGACACACGGGGCCAGAGGCAGACAACTTAGTTTTAAAAATCTATTTTCCAGTGAAATTCAAGTCAGTCCCACAGTTTTGCAGACTCCCAGTGCCTCTCACTGTTTGGTGTCTGGGCCTGGAATGCTCCTGTTTTCATAAGCAGCGCTTTTGGAACCAAGTTTGCAGGCCGCTGTCATGAAGCACTGCAGACGCTTTGGACGAAGGCCAGAATGACCCCCACTAGTATTAGTTTTGGAAAATGATTTTTCAGCCAGTTTTCCTGCACGTTCAACTCAACTGTCTGTGCTCATAAAGAACGATGACATTACAGATAAATGTCATATACAGAACACCCGGAAGTTTCATTTGATCCTTAGCTTTAAACTCCACATGCCCCCCGCACCCCCCCCTGGAGACTTTTATTCTCCCAGATACACCATTACTGGCAGGAAGACGCACGATGTTCCCGCACGTTTGGGGCCAGTCTCACTGACACATCTGTCAAGCACGTGATGCTCTCCATGCCTTTTCTCCACCTTTTTAAAGCACCATTGAGCCATTCCACAGGAGGGTGGGGACACCAAGGAAAGGCACTGAGGAGGCCAGGAGGTCAGACCTGGGTACAGTCTCCGAAGGGATTAGGCTGGGGACCCTGAAGGGACTCACACAGCCACCTCTCCTTCGGCCCAGGGCTAGGGCTGTCCCATACTGCCATTCTCGCAGCCACTCAAGCCAGGACATTGGGGAGTCAGCCTTGATTCCTTCCTCGTCCTCACCCCAGGCCTGTGTGTCCTACCTCCTGAGCATCCAGCACTTCCCCACCCCACTGGCACCAGCATCCTCCCCCACCTCATGCAGTCACATGACGGGCTCTGCCTCATCCTTCAGGCCTCAGCTGAAGCAACACCTTCTGGGAGAGTCTGCCCTAACCATCGGTGTAGGCTGCTCGCCCCTCCTTCCCCTCCCTCGTGCCCTGAACCCCGATTTGTATCTATCTCCACTTCCTATTTGTAAGGCTTTCGCTGTCTGCTTGCTGGCTGGCTCTGGCTGCACTCCCCACTACGCAGTCCATCCCTCCTCCATCTCCTCACTCAGGTAGCTGCAGATCTTACAAGTGGCCTGACACGTGTTGGTGCCCGCCCTTCCTCACTTCCGCCAGGAAACGAGGCAGGGGATTTCCTGCAGAACACGGCCCGCATACCAAGGTCTTTCTAGAAATTATGCCTGAAGAGGTTGTGCGAGCCGTGGGGGGCCGCAGCATCAGGTGTCGCTGCAGTTCTTTCCATTGGCGGGCAGCACGCACACAGAGTTTGCATGAATATGGACCAATAACGTGAATCCAAGCAAATCTCTAGACCTAACTGCCAGTGCACAAGAGGCAGGGGACAAGAGAACAAGCATGTTAAATGACCCCATAGGGTCACGATCAGCCAAACCCAGAACTCGGGACACCCTGCAGGACAAACGCCCAGTTTCTTTAACGAACACACTGTGAAAACAGAACAGGTGAGGGGAACCAGTGGAGTGAGGAAGCCCCAAGAAGCACAGCTACCAGATGCAACACACGGCCTCGGTCTCGATCCTGATTTAAACCAATCACCTAAAAAGCAAAATATCTAGAGGTTAGATGATAGTAAGGAATTACTTATTATTATTTTTAGGTGTGATTGTGACTTTGCAGTTTTGTTTTTTAACAAACAGTATTTTTTTAGAGATAGGCTCTGAAATATTTAGAATGAAACCAAATGTTTTGGATTTGCTTAAGAATAATGCTATTTAGGTGAGGAGGAGATATTAGCAATAGGTGGATAGAAATGAATCAAGACAAGACATAGCCTGGCCAGTGTGGCTCAGCTGGTTAGAGCATCATCCTGTACACCAAAAGATTGCAGGTTCAATTCCCGGTCAGGGCACATGCCTGAGTTGCAAGTTCAGGCCCCAGTCGGGGCACATATGGAGAGACATATGTCTCTCTCCCTCTCTTTCTCCCTCCCTTACCCTCTCTCTAAAATAAAAAATGAAAAAAAAAATTTAAAGACAAGCTATAAATTGATTCTTATTGAAGCTGGTGACTCCCAGGACTGCATTCTAATATTTTCCCTATTTTTGCATATGTTTGAACTTTTCCATAATAAAATATTTTTGTAAAAAAATTATAATGAACAGAACTGACCTAAAGTTTAGCAAAGAAAAGCAGCTGGCTTTTAAGCCCATGCCAATGTTCCATCGTCAGGAGGAGGGCCCCAGATTCCGTCTCAATTCCTCGCTTCCCCAGACGTGCCCACCATCCGATCACAGCCCCTCCCTCGCACCAGGGATTTTCGGGAATGTTCAGTGCACTGGGTGCACTAGACTGTGATAATGAGCAGAAGGCGCAGGCAAAAGCAGACTCAGCAATTAATCAGAAGTTACAGGGCCTCGAGGCCCGGTGCAGCGCCGAGTCCAGGAAGAAGCAATGCTGAAACCTAAGGACTCCACAGCAGGCACCAGCATTGCTTTCCAGTCAGGCATTTGTGCCGCTCAGAACATGACCTGGGTTATGGGGCCGGATGTTAGTTTTGATATGAATGTTGATGGATACAGGCCGGAGTCGAAATACGTGTGCTGGAAAGAACTTTTACATTGTTTATACTTGGGCTCGATTGGGCTGGTTGGCTCCTGTTACTGCAAAGCAGCAGGAGTGTGGATTCAGCTTGTCCTTAAAGCCTACCCCTGCCCTGAAGCATCCAATTCTAGGAAAACTTCACCAGCGCCTGAGGAAAACTAGGCGTCCTTGCACATGTCATCTGCTGAGACACTGCACACGGAGGCTGTCTCTGCTCTTCCTCCCTGCATGGTTTGCGTGTCCTGAACAGCCCTGACCCTTTGGCAGTCCCAGCGTAAACCTTCCCACCTCTGTAGAGACAGAACAGGGAAGGAGGAGAAAGTCCAGGTCAAAAAACAGAAGATCAGAACCATGTGCTCACAGGTCCGGCTCTATGTACTGAATGAGATTTCAGAGACAGAAATATCTAAGCCTCCATCAGATGCAAGAACTTTCCAACATGCTGAACCATAGCTGCAAACAGATTGAGTAAGATCTGGTTCCAGAGCCAGAGAATGGAATGTGAAAGGCGGCAGAAACACAACTGGCCAAAGAGCCACCATGTGACTGAGCTGAGCTCAGCAACTGAGAGCAGCTGCTCCCCTCTCCTTATCACAGGGGATGCCCAGAAACCTTCTGATGCGGAGAACCCAGACCTGCAGTAACCTCACTCTGAGCTGCCATCCCTGGAGTAGGCAGACCCGGTGCCCCCAGCCAGGAATAACCAGGCCTGGAACCCTTGGTTCCACAGTTATGCTGGGGAATCTCTGCAGCCCCAGATCCGAGTTCAGCAAAATCCTGCCAGGGATTTGGAGGCCACCATGGAAACTGCTGGGGAAAGCTGTGAGGTAACACCTTTCCCAGGTGCAATACTGCAAACCCTCCACACTGCAGGGGCCGGCCGGCCAGCCGTGGGTTCATTCCCAGACAACTCCACGAACACAGTGTGACGTGGGTACGCTGTTTACTCTCAGTTTGGGCAGTGTCTGTGTTACCTCTGCCAGGGTCTTCCTATGTACCTCTGCCTTCATGTTGCACATATGGTGCCAACTTGGACAGGCTTGGGGTGGGGGGGTGTGACTGACATCCAATCTGAGAGGTTTCTGTAGCCTCGCAGCTATAGGCAAATGATAAAAGATGTCTCTGGCTGCACACACTCAGATACGATACTATTCTGGATAATTCTAGGATCTACAACCTTAACCTCAAGAATAGAAATTCAGAGTACAAAGGTGTGTGATAAAGGATTATTTGTGTTTTCGGGTTTGGGAGGCCTGTTGAAAACCTCGGTCCAGGTGACTAGTTGGGCCACAGCATGCCTCTCTGATTTCCTCTGCCTTTTTCACCACATTACTGCAACCTCTCATTTGTTTATGGCTCAAGTATTTGCAAAATGTGTTTTGTATTTTGCTGGGTCAGGAGAATAATACCCATTTGGCTGGTTGGTTTGTATGTTTAAGTACAAATAAATAAAATGTCTATTTTACAGACATAAATAAATTGCGTCCACTTCTGCAAACTCACCGTGGTGTTCCACCTACTAACCCGGATGCTCTTGCTTGCATCTAGGGGCCCCTCTGCCGAAAAGACCCCTACTCAGGTCGAACCCCTGGCGATGTGCCCTTTTTGCTGTGACGCCTTCCGGGTCTGTCCCAGCAGGGTCACCGCCAGCTCCTGTGTGCCTCTGCAGTGGCCTCGGGCCTGAGTCCGAACGGACTGGACTCAACTGCTGAGGGCACCAGCACATTATCCCTGTAGGTCACACCCCAAGGAGCCCTGTGGGTCGAACGCCTTCCTGAGAGGCCTGTCGGTTACATTATTGCCTCTGGGTAGCTCAGACTAACCAAGTACTACCCAGCCGAGGTTCTCGTAAGTAATACGCCAGCTCTTTATGGAAAAACAGCCGCGACCAGCACAGGAACCAAGGTAAATGTTACCCCGAAATCTCGCTTACAGTTAACACTGGGAAAAAGACATTCCTTAAGCAAAGCTGAACTTCAGCTCCATGTGCTACTGACAACTTAATGCCCCTTAATATAGAGCAGGTCCATACCGCAGCCAAAAGCACCCCAGGATGACATGCCAAGCATCACATGACTAACAGCTGGAGCCACTTATGTGCAATTGTCCCAACCCAGCTCAGTTAACGAGAGGATGGACAGAGCTATTGTTCTTAACGGGGGACTGTCCCCACTTAAAGGAGCACTTTCTGGCTCATCCCTTTACAGCATGAACCACGGGAAAAAGTCCAAACGCAGCTACCCAATAAATTCAGATGGCATGTGGGCTTGCTCACATTAAATGCACACTGAAACGAGACAACAGCCACATTTTTGGTTTAAATGAGTCTGGCTGCGGTCCGCAGGGCAGAAAGCAGCCTGCAGCGATGGCGGGAAAGCCTTCTCACAAACAGATGTGGGCAGAGAGCACAGGAGGTCGCCGCAAACAAGAAGCAAATGGTCGTTTCAGAAAGGCAGAGGCCACACGGAGGAAACAATGAAATTGCATGAAGCTGCGAAAGCAAACTGCTCGGGTGGGGGAAGCAGCGACTGCAGGTAAAATAATTTAGGGCGAAGTACTGGAAAGGCAACAGACATTTACTGAGTGTCTGCTAAGTTGGAGGCCGTTTACTAAAACTGTTTGCATTTTCTTTTAAAATTCACACAACCATGCCTCTCTGCACATATCTGAAATAGGTCAGCACATAACAAGAGACTCGATTTAGTTTAACGTCCCACAACCAGCGAGTGACGGAACCAAGATCCGAACCCACATCTGCTCGAGTCCACAGGCTGCGCGCTGCCTGTGTATTTAACGGCCTGGTTTAGATACTGGGAGCAAAGGTCCTGGAAGCCACAAAGATTCATGGGATGCGCCACAGTTATCAGAGACAGGACAGCTAGGAAGAGCTGGGGAACTAAAAGGGCCTAAGGAAAAAAGACTTGCTAAAAGAGTCCTGGAAATCATCGATTTCATGATCCACAACCAAGAGGGAGGCTGCCCGATTTCAGCCTAGAGCCCAGAGGGTCCTGGGGGCCTGGCCCGTCACAGCTCACAGAGTGTCTTTAGCCCGTTACCTCGTTAAACTGAGTAAAGCAAGCGTTACTTTCGTCTCATTCTTCATGCGAGAAAAAATGGGTTGCAGTTGATAAGACTGGTGTAAGATCTACACTAGAAGAGCCAGAACAAAATTCTTGAGTAGGAATCACGAATGTTTTCATTAACCGCACAGAGCCAGAGAAACGGCTGAGGCTTGAATCGGGAATAGAGACAAAAGGGCTAGCTGATAAAAGTAAGGGGCGACCTAGGGTAATAGTTAAGAGCCGACTCGATGTTTGCAGCCTAATCCAGTTACTATCTGATTGAAGACTCTGGAGCAGTTACCCCCATCTCTTCTGCAAGGAATGTCTAAGATTACCTTCCAACATTTTTACGTGGTTGGGGGTCTTTGAATTTTAACTTCTGTCTGTCTGTCTGTCTGTCTGTCAGAGAAGAGGAGCTGCAGTGTCTGCCCTTCAGCACTCCAGAACGGGAAGTGACCGGGGAGGAAGACAGGGTCGGTCCAAACCCCCCACCTCTGGGGGAAACATGCTCCCCCTTAGCACCTGGAATGTAGGGGCCAGGTGTGTGCCTGCGCCCGCTGGAGCACCGGGACTCCCTTAAATCGGATTACACGAACTCCTTCATTTGAACACAGTCCCTTCCTTTGAAATCACAGGGAGGTTACAGGGAAAACATGAAGCATCGATTGCCTTTCCACAATGACCACGCGTCCCCGTAACTGACCATGCATCAGGCCGCAGTGGTGAGGGACAGCTCTTCCTCACAGAAGTATGCCAGCCAATAAATGTAGGAAGAATGATGGAAACAAGCAGGGAACAAAAACAAAGTAAAACACTATTTGGCAGCCCTTGACTCAACATTGATTTGGGCAAAGACCATGAGTGGATGCCAAAGCACTGGGTGAAAGGCTGATGGGGGAGGGGCAGCTGGCGGGCCCCTCGTCACCCCGAGTCTGCTCACTGCTCACAGGGAGAAACATAACTGGAAAGACGTGGCCTGGGTGTCTGTCATCTCCGCAATGCTGGCAGCAGTAGCCCAACATCGCTTGTCTCCTGATGTTATACAACATGGCATGTATGGCTTCCTTCATGAAGTTTTCTTGTTCCATAATGCTTACCCTACTCAAAATAAAAACACAAATAGACCAATTGAAAAATGAACAAGGAGCCCCAGCTGGTGTGGCTCAGTGGAGTGAGCACCGGCCAGCCTGCAAACCAAAGGATCGCTGGTTTGATTCCCAGTTGGGGCACATGCCTGCGTTGCGGGCCAGGTCCCCAGTTGGGGGGGGCATGCGAGAGGCAACAACACATTGATGTTTCTCTCCCTCTCTTTCTCCCTCCTTTCCCCTTTGTCTAAAGATGAATAAATAAATAATCTGTTAAAAATGAACAAAGATATGAATAGAGATATCTCCAAATAAGATATTCACATCGGCAATAAACATGTGAAAAGATGTTCAACATCATAAGCCATCAGGGAAATGCAAATCGAAACCACACTGAGCTGGCACTTCACACCCACTAGGATGGCTGGAATCGAGCCCTCCGATTGCAACAAGTGTGGGTAACGACACAGAGAAATTGGAAACCTCACGCATTGCTTGTGGGAATGTGAAATGGCAGAACTGCTTTGGAAAACAGTTGGATAGCTCCTCGAAAGTTAAACACAGAGTTACCATAAGACCCAGCAATTCCACCCCGGGGTACATACATACACCCACTAGAACTGAAAGCAGATATCCACACACAAACTTGTGCACAAACATTCACAGCAGCATTATCTTAACAGTCGTCGGGGAGAAACCACCGGAGTTACAGGAGGCTCTAAGCATGGAGAGGTGAATGTCGTCGGCTGCCCCCATCAGTGAGGAAAGGACTGAGCTGCTCCCTGGAGGGCGGGGGAGGGTCTGAGAGAGAGGAGACGATCAAGTGGCGGAGTAGAAGAATGGGCAAAGGGCCAAAGGAAGACCTAGTTCACTTTTCCGGGAAGCATTACGGCAAAACTGGAAACAAAGCTGGAAGGGCAGCATGAGGCTCTGACTCCCTGCCGGGGAGCCCACCTTCCTCTGAGGCGAGAATGGGGTGGGGGTGGGGGCACTAAAGGAACTGAACGAAGCTGGACACCATCACTGCCATCGTGACGGGAGAGGTAAGAGGCAGGCACCTGCCGTGGGGGTGAAGTGAAGAACCAGTGGTGTTCCGAGGTGACCACTCTGTTACTCCACCGAATCCTTTTGGCCCGTCAGCAGCGTGTGTCTTGGTGGTCCCCTCTCTCCTCCCGGGTGTGCCGTCTTCACTGGGTTCCCAGGGCTCCTCGCTGGGTTCTTCTCATCTCCTGTCCGTCTCCTCGTACCCCTGACCTGCTGGAGGCTGCCGTGGCCTCTTCTCTGTCTGCACCCACTCCCATGTGGAGTGCATCTAGTCGGCTCTCCTGTTTTAAACGCCGCCTTTGTGCCCGTGGTCACAAATCGATACCCAAAGTCCAGGCTTCTCTTCCAAACTCCAGGCTCACGTATCCGCCTGCCTACTCCGTCCCAGGCTCTGGTGTCCAGGAGCACAGCACCTCCTAACAATGTACCGTGTCTGCTGCTTATTCTCCTGCTCCTCCCCGCTGGAATGCAAACTCCTTGAGGACAGGGTCCTTTCTAGGTGCCTATGGGAGTGCCTGGCCATCGCGGGCACATGTTAAGTAGTTGTAGAGCAAATGAATGAAGGGAGGATGGTGGAAGAACCCTCACGAGGCACCGTTACCGAGGAAAGGCGAGTGGCAGTGAAAGCAGCCGAGGCTGGTGGGAGGCGAATGATTCCCAGTTGCCGTGTGGGACCTGAAGCGGCAGACGGACATTTGGGTGGGAACGTCTGGCACGGTTCTGAAAACCTGAGAGTGGCCCTGGCCAGAGACATTGTCGTGGAGTGGGTGGGTGAAGCCAGAGGTTGGCGAGATCTCCGAAGAAAGGAATAATTGGACAAAAGAAACACAACCACACCCTGTGGTTCCAGGGGCTTTCCCGTGGGTCTGTGGGCAGAGAACATACGAGACGGGTGAAGGAAACATTTGCAATGAGCACTGTGCACCAAGGGGAGCACGTGGCTTGGGCTCCTCTTGGACTCGGAGCTCCCCCACATTCGGAGGGTTGATCCGCTCTCACAGGACATTGGAATCACCTGTTCTCCGTGGCTCCCTTCAATTCCAACCCACCCCTGAGTGCAGGGACCCTGAGGTCACAGTCAGTTGCCGTGTTTCACTGAGTTCACAGCCGCAGCACCAAGCACAGTGCCCTGCACACCCAGGAGGCCCTTGGTAAACACTGGCGGAACGAATCCAGCTTGAAAGTGAGTGGCCTGCGTTGGCAGAGAAGGTGGGGCGAACATGGGAAGAAAGTCAACAGGTCTGGAAGGCTGAGTTAAATGTACCCAAAGAAGGAGAGGTTCCTGTATGTAAGTGGTACAATGGAAACCTGTTGGTGAAGCAGGGGGATGAGTCAGGACAGAACTATAAATTTATTTTTGCTGCCAAGAATAAACTTTTATTATTTTTCCATAGCACGGCGGATTTTATTTCCAAAACAAGCCAAACTTACCAAATAACTAATTCATCTTTCCATTTCTATGATAAAGACATAAATGATTTAATATGCAATAAAGTCATGTTCTAGAAATTCTTCGATTGGTCTACATAGCCAATCAGCTACCGATCAGTACGAGAGAACCTGCGTTAACAAACTGAGGTGATAAAATTCTAGTCAAAGGAAGAAAATGTTTCATCTTTCTGTACAACCTCATGATGAACTCTCCCCCAGGAGGTCAGCTCATCAGCCAGGGCAGCAGGTTCATAGGAGCCCAGCGGCTTGGTGCACTGGCTGGCTAGATTTACAGACAGGTCCACTCCCCACTTCGGCCCAGGATGGGGGCCAAAGAATGTTGTCCTCACTGCTGGGGCCATCCTGACTCACCTTCCAAAACTAAGCGGTTAGTCCCTGGGGAGAGCCAGACCTGCTGTGGGAAGCCTGCCGTGGCCCACAGTGTGGCTCTTTGAGCACCCCCCATGGAACATCCCCTCCTCCTGCCTTTGACAGCTCTCAGACTGAGCCCGTGCGACCAGCGGCTCTCCCATGTTTTGGTCTCAGGACTCCTTTACACTCCCAAGAATTATTAAAGACCCCCCCAGAAGCTTGGGTTTATATAGTTCTGTATTTATCGTGTCATGAGTTCAAACTGAGAAAAATTTAAATATTCATAATAGTTAAATAATGAATGCATTATATGTTAACAGAAATAACAGTTTTTAGGAAAATCAAACTCAAAGAACTTAGAAAAGTGTCCTTATCTTGCATTTCTGCCAGCCGACGGGCTGCGTGGTGGGAGGGAGACAGCTGGACTCACAGGGTCTGCATGTGACCTGTTGGGGAGGGAACCACAGGTCACGGAGCCTCTGGGGAGCTCCACTACGTACAAAAGAGAGCAGGGGAGTGCGATAAGCAAATAACATCTTAGTATTATAAGGAAAAGTGTTTTGACCCTGCAAATTTATTTTTTTTAAGATTTTATTTATTTATTTTTAGAGAGGGGGAGGGAAGGGAGAAAAAGAGGAAGAGAAACATCAGCGGATGGCTGCCTCTCGTGTGCCCCCCACCACGGGCCTGGCCCACAACCCAGGCATGTGCCCTGACCGGGAATCGAACCGGCAACCCCCTGATTCTCAGGCCAGCACTCGATCCACTGAGCCACACCAGCCAGGGCATTGCAAATTTCTTGATCAAGTCTCCAGGACACCAGAGGTCCCCAGACCACACTTTGAGAAAACTGCTACGTTAGGTTGTTACTCATGGGCCTGAATCTGCTTTGTTTCTCACTCCCGAGTGCCCCTTGTAACTGGCATCTCGGGGCGTCCCCTCTGCTCCTGGCCAGACTGCTCACTAGGAGGTCTGGGGCTGCAAGGCATCTCTGGACCTTTGTTGGCCCTAGTGCCACCTCCGACCCCCACCCCCACCTCTGCCTTCTCCTCACAGGGTATCATGTGCGACTGGTCAGAAATCCTGTTGGTGGGCATCATAGCTCACCTCTCAGGTTAGCCCTCTTCTCTCCTTGCCCGACTCCCCTTTCTATCAGCCCTTATCCTGCACGTCTGGATAAAACCAGCAACTTGTGGGACTGATTTTCCTCCCCGTCTGTTTGTCCAGGCTATCTTGCAAACCACTGCCAGACTTGCCTCACTAAAGGTCGGCTTGCCTTGTGACCAGCTACAGACAGCTGCCCCTGCCAACCGCCAACCTCCTGGCGGTCCTTCACGGCCCTCCATGGAGGGTACTCCTTCCCTTGGCCCCATGCTTTACCCCTCCCTGGATCTGCGCCCGCAGCCACTGACTGCACGGCTCGGCCATGTGACCTCCTTTCATTCATGAGAGGTTAGGGGACAAGACCCAGGCCAAGGCTCAGGAAAGCACTTACGCACTTCTGTTGACCCTCTGAGCGGCTGACAGCCCCCATGAAGACGGACAGGCTTGGGCTGGCCCTTCGAAGCAGCGCTCTCCAGGAGAATGTGGACTGATGATGGAAACGTTCCACAGCAGCACTGTCCCAGGTGGCAACCACTAGCCACAGGACGGTATCGAGCATCTCAAATGTGGCTAACGTGACTGAAGGGCTGAACGTTTATCATTTATCTAACTTATCCAACTGTAAATACCTACATATAGCTAATGGATACTGCAGCAGTCAACCCAGCTATGAAGGATGAGACAGCCATGGAGGAAAACCAAACCACATCACCCCAACTGACCCTACCAGAGCCACCCTAGATCAGCTCACCCTGCTGCTTCAGACACGGAGCGATAGGCTTCTCCTGGTTGTTTCTTATGCAGCAAAAGCTGATACCTTCTATCTCCCAACCCCACCCACCTATCCAGACAGACACCTCCTATTCCAACAGGAACACTCAGCTCCAGCCGGACCCTATTCCTCACTCTCTCTGCACAAGCCGAGCTTGCTCCATCCTCACAGACTCACTCCTGCAGTCTCTCCCACCTGGAACAGCCTCTCCATCCCCTTTCCTCCCACTGAAATTGAACCTGTCTTTCAAGTCTTAAATGAAACCTTCTCTGTAAAGTCTTCCCTGACTGGCCCACAGCAATCCCTGAGTCCATCTCCACAGGTGTTGGGCTTGATGCTTCAGAGTTTTATGAGTCAGACACACACAGACTTGGGCTGTAATCCTAGTCTGGGCACTTGACTAGTGGTATGGCCTTGGGTAATTATTGTTTATTATTATTATTATTATTATTATTATTTCTTCATCTGAAAGAAGGGGGGAGTTGTTTTGAAGTTTAAACTATACAAAACCAGCAAGTCCCTGACAGGGGCAGATATATTCATCCAGTAACTGTTTCCCTTCTCCATGGGTGTTCCTCTCTTTCCCCAGTCTAGCGTCCAGGAAGGCAGAGACCACGAGGTTCACACTCACACTCCCTGTCCACTCAGTTTCCCCATCAGGGCCACACGAGGGCTTCCATCTGCTCAAGGAGCACCTACACAGCTACAGAGAGCGGTGGGTGCCGGCCCTGGTCACCTCCCAAGAATGCAGCCTGCCTCCCCAGGGCCATACCTCCTTCCAGGACAGCCCTTATCCTGCGGCTGATCCCTGGAAGAGCCCAGAGGCCTGGCGCTCTTAGGCAGACTTGAGATGAGACAGCTTCTAAAGGCCATCCCAGCTTCAGAGCAGCCAGAGGGCCGGCTGCGCCCTTTGCTGGGGCTGTGCTGCTGCTGCGCTTCCCCTCTGCTCCCCCCTTCTTCAGTCTCCCCCCTGCCACAGGGGTGGCTCTGAGGCGCTCGCCTAGTGAAATAACCGGCCTGCTAAGCTGCACCCCAGAGTCAGCCCCCTGGGAATCCACCCTGTACCACGGGCATAAGATCCATAGCGAGCGCTGGGATTTTTTCTCACCAAAATGCCAAACAAACCCACGCAGACCGAAAAGGTAATGTTGGACAGGAATCAGTTTTTAGCAATGAATCTCCCAGGTCTTTAGAATGCAGTGTGGCTAGTCTGACACCATAAGTAAAGGAGGGACAAGAAGTCCCATATTTAGCACCAGGGTTCTTAACCTGGGGCCCAGGGACCCCCGTGGGGGTTCACGACTATCATTCTGTGGGTCTGTTAACTTAGACAGAAAAAAAGGCATTTCATTTCCTTTTTCAGTGACCCCTCACTGGCATCTAGCATTTCCTTCCACTGAGCACACGGGCAGTAATGCACAGCAGCAGTGGCACTCAATGACCTCGCCCCCGGCAGTGACAGAGACTCTCCGGTCACTGCAGGGGTCCCCAAGGCTGTTTACAGACCTCCGACCCTGAAAGTTCAGTAATTACCCGACCCGCCACTGCGTCCACCGCTACTTCTCACTATTTGTTGTGGTTAAAACGAACCGCATATACAACTTCAAAAAAACTTTGTTTTAATATTTTGATCGGCATTTCAATATGATTAATTTCTTTGGCTCTCCTGTGGATTTTTTTTTTTTTTTTGCATTTAAAAACATTATTCTAAGAAGGGTCTCCGGGGCTTCACCAGACTGCACGAGGAGGTGAGCGCAGTGAACCCGCCAGCGACCGTCCCTGCGCGGGGAGGTTTTCAGGTCTCGTTCTGTTTGGGCAAAGCGACCGGGTCCCCGTGGGCGTGGCGGAAGGCGCAGTCCGCTGGCGCACAGCCATTCCCGGGCCGGGCAGGACCGACTCCAGTTGCGGCTGTGGTCCCCCTTCTGGATGCACACAGATTTACATGGAATCCACAGGGGGCGCGGCAGCGGGCGGCAGCGCCACCGAAGGCCTTGACCCGCAAGACGGTGCCCTCTGGCCAGTTCTGAGCGGGCTCCAGAGAGCCAGAGGTCACCTGGCTCCGCTCCTCAGCTGGGGCCTCCAAGCTGACCATGCTCGGCTACAGGAAACTGGATCGCCGGAAAGGTCTGCTTCCCCAGCCCCGAACTCGGACGGAACCAGCTCAACTAGAGAGCAGAATCGTTGCTGGGCACAGCCGCAGTTGGCACACACCAGCGTAGGAGCCTGTCTGCTCCTTTCCCGGCGCAGAGAGCCTCGTTGGGCGGTCTCTTTCTGCCACCGAGCCCCAGGCTCGGGCTATCGCCCCCACCCCCGAGCTTCCGCGCGCGCCTAGCCCCACCGGGCCGGAGTCCTGTGCCCTAAGCCTCGGGACAATGGCGAGACCGACTTCCCGGCCGCGATGTCCCGCACAGCCGCCGGGAAGAACACTCGGACCGGGGGCCATAGGTCTGGGGTCCCGGAGGAAGTAGGGTGCACACGGGACTGCGCGACTGGACGAGCTCACCAGCCCCGCGAGCTCCTCGGCGACAGTGGCCGGGCGATGGGAACGTCGGGGGCCAAGGGTCAGGAGCGCATTGGGCTTGCTGAGCCAGCGCGCACCCCGCGTTCAGCGGCCAGCGGGTCGGTCCCCGCCCCCGACGCCCACGTCCGTCCGGCTCCGCTGCGGCCCCGGCCCCCGGCCTCCTTCCTCTCTTCCCCGCTCGGCCCCCGTTCCTCTGCTGGTTGCCCCCTCTCCGCCCGGAGCGCACTCACGTAGACTGAATGGATGTCGGATTTGTCGAAGAACCGCAGCGCCGTGCTCAGTCCCAGGGCAGGGGAGACGCGGTCGTCTCCCGGTTCCAGCTCCAAGTCCCCGTGCACCGGCCCGAAGGGGAAGAGCTCCTGGCGGCGCAGGCAGCCCCCGGGCCCCGCCAGCAGCAGCTGCAGGAGCAGCAGCAGCGCCCACATCCACGAAGCCCGGCCCCAGCAGATCGCGGCCCACATGGTCCCCGACTGCGGTCCCGCTAGCCCGAGCGGCTCGGCGCGGGAGGCTGGAAGGCGGAGATGTAACCGGACGCCCCTTGGCAGCCCCTCCCCGGCGATGGGGGAGGAGAAGAGGGGTTGAGGGGAAGGCCCGCCCGTGCGCTGGGCGCGCCCAATATCCGCGCGGGAGGGAGGGCGACACCGCGCCCCCAGCGCTGGTCCTCAGTGTGGTGGTCGCCAGTGGCCTCGAGTCCCGAAACCAGCCCAGCTCCCACCGGATGACCCCTGCGGGGACAGGAGGAGGGAACAGACCGCGGAGCTCAGCACGGTGTCCCGAGTCTGGGCCGAGTCTTGGGCAGGAGGAGGTGGTGGGGAAGCGCCCCGGGCGCAGTTGTGTCCCTGAAGGGTCGGCGAGATGCCCACCCCAGGCAGCCTGGCGGTGTCGGAAGGTCAGACCCCCAGTGTCCGAATCTGACGCGAAGGGGCGTACGTGCGGGGACTCTCTCGGAGGGCCCAGGCCGGGAGCACGTTCCTTTACTAACCCTCCCTTCTCTCGGCGTCGTAGAGGAGGAGGGATCCTGGGCTCCCGAAGGGGAAACCCCGCCAAAAATGGGGTCGCACCCTCTGGGACAGAGTCACGAGTGTGTAACATAATTCAGTGTGCGGTGGGGTGCGGTCCCCACGTGCTAAAGGACAACCGGGCTGGAAAAACTGGCCGAGGAGCGCTTCGTGTGGGACGTGGGAACCCGGCCAGGCCTGGGCAAGAGGCTGGGAAGGGACGTTCTGGAAAGCCGAGGGCTGAGTTGTGGGTGGAGTCAAGGACCATCCCCAGTGGAGAGTTCGGGAAAGGACTCTTCCTAGTCAAGCCTTCAGTATCAAACCTAGGGATTTAAAGGGCTCTGAGCCCCGGGGGGACTGCTGGGCGTTCCTGACAATCGGAGGAGGTGAGTGGCGTCCGCGGCATCCTCAGGACTGGCTGGTCGTTAATCTGGCGCTGGGTTCCCAGGGGAGACGGGAGGTCGTTGGAGGACACTGCAAGTAAACAGAAAGGTTGAGAAAGGAGACGGTGGAAATCGAGAAGAAGTGAATCTGAGCGGCACTACAATGCGAGGAGCAAGGCAAGATTATAAATGTCACGTGCAGGGGTCGGGAGAAAAGCTAGGATCGGACGCAAGGTTCAAGGGAGAATGAGGGCGGCCTTCTGAAGTCGGGGGAGGGGGGCCGGACCTGGGACAGAGGGGGCTGCATGTACTTGATGTCGGGTCAACCTGGAGAGAACAGCAGCCATCTCCGTTTCTGTCACCAGCTGCAACTGAGGACCTGCGACCCACTTCAATAATCCTCCTAATGAACAGCAAATTTCAAACCATATTTAGGGAGTGTGAGTCCCGATCCAGTCGAAAACACGAAGAACGAGCAAATGAAATACACTCCCTGAACATAAAGTCTTTCACCTACTCATGACATGCTTTAAATTCGTGAGTCAGGTTTTGACCCCAAGAATGAATGTACCTGTTGAGAAGGTCGGCTGGTGGCTAACTGGGCTGAAATTTATACGCAGCCTAGCAGCCGTTGCTAAACGGGCTCCTCGCACAACTGGGGAGCAGCCTGCGCTGAACTGCCTTTCTGCTCGGTGTTCCCGCTCTCTGAGCCGACCTTTATAGAGGAGTTCCTGGAATCACATTTCAACCAATAAAAGTGAGGCTTTCCCCATCCAACTGGAGCTGCACAGCTACCTGCACATCCTCAGCATCTTCACTGACAAATCACAGCAGCTCCATTCCAACCAATCAGGACAGTGGGGGGGTTGTTTGTTTGTTTGTTTGTTTTGTATCTATCAAATGATGAGGATTTGGAGTTCTCATTTGCATGAGAATGCACCAATCAGGGACCCAGGGGCTAGGACTTCCTTCTGTAGAAGTCAGTTCTCAGGGGATCCACTGGAGGGAGAGCACACTTTCCTTTCGCACTGAACCTATCCTTTCCCCGCTGGAGCTGAAACCCGGACGACTTTGGCAAGCGGGAGCAGAACCGAGCCCTGCCGTTCCACAGTTGAGCTGTAACACGATTGAGCTTTTCCACAGCTGTACTGTATCACAGTTGAGCTATTAGCACCGAATAAGGTCTTCTTCACCACACCCCAGATTGGGGATACCTGTTGACCTTGAACTGGCACGACCATCTAATTAAATGGCGTCTCTATTGCTACATTTTCTTCTCTTGCCGAAGAGTGTGATTAAGGCTGCCTGCAATCTTGCCAAATCCAATGGCTTTCCCTTCAGCTCCCTCCCAGAAATGCAGCACTGAGCTCCCTCCCAGCAGCACTTTCTGACTCTACCCCATGCCATCCATCTCCAGGCTTCTGGGCCCCAGCACTGCACTTTCCAACTTCCAGGAACTCCAAACGGAGCCCCTGCTTCTTCCTCAGCGCTTACCCGCCCACAGCCCAGGGCCCCATAACCCAGCATGCATCTCAGATGCTCCTCCAACCCCCATCCCCTCTGTCTCACCGCGGAGCCTGCTCTGAAGCTGTCACTGGTGCCAAAATGCCCTCATCCCTCTCATGAATTCTTGCCCTCTTTGGTACTCTGACAGTTTCTGAAACTCCTGTTGGTCCATGGGATTTTCCTCAGTAAATATAGGAGCAAGCACAGTTCTCCACTTGGCTGGTTTAGAGCTGTGCCTGCAGTCAAAGCCAGGCTCTGCCATTGACTAGCCCTGGAAACCCGGGAGGTTTCTGAGACTCAGTATCCTCCCCACTGGCGTGGGAAGTTCATACTTACAGTCGGGACTATTAGGAGGACTAAATAAGATGATCCATCAACTGCTCCAGCACAGGAAGCACTCCCTTAATATCAAGCCATCATTATAATCTAAGTGTAGCGGGGTGTCCAAACTTTTGGCACCTCTGGGCCACACTGGAAGAAGAGTCGTCTTGGACCACACATTCAATACATTGTGACAAGGAGTCACAAAAAGATCTCATAATGTTTTAAGTAAATGTACAAGTTTGTGTTGGGCCACATTCACAGCCATCCTGGGCTGTGTGCGGCCCGCAGGCTGCATGTTGGACACCCCCGGTAGTTTTCGTGATTCTTACTATTTCAACATTTGCTAAGAATCCACTGTGAGTCAGACCCTGTACTGGGAATTTGAAACACCAAGACCATTGAGATGAATTCCTTTCGTGAGCAGCACACAACCCATTGAGGAAGACAGACATATAACAGCAACACAATGGGATGTTAACCATGTTCTAACTCTGTTCTAACGTAATTAATACTATTAGCAATTGCACAAGCTAGTAGCCTCCTTGCAGATGGGGGCAGATGAGATATGTGAGAGCTGGAAACATACCCAGTTCCCAGCAGTTAGTGGAAGAGCCAGGATTTGAATCCCAGGGTACATGAAACCGAAGCTGACATCCTTTCTGCTGCACCCTCCTGCCTTTCCACGGGAGTCTCTCCCTCCATTGTCGTCCACACAATATGATTTCTCCATCATTTACAGGTAATGTCCAAGCCCCTTTTATATACACTCCTGTTCCCTTATTTCTGCAGTATCATCTCCCCAAAGTACGCCCACTATATACTGTCAACTATTTGTCACTTCCTATTTATAGCCCTGCACTCCTGCGTGCTGCATGGTGTTCCGGGGGGACATTACATCCCTGCTGAGCCTGCTGCAAGGACAATGCAAGCTGGGTGCCAGGCACTCCTTTGGGATTCATGGTTTCAGATACATTCGATGTGCAGTCAAAACCTTCATCATAGAATAATCAACCTTCTTAAGTCTACATAATAATTAGGTATTTTTCACTAGTCGTTTCACATGTTTCTCACAGCTGTAGGCATGAATTATGTGTTTTATTTCTTTTCCAAAGTTCGTGGGACCTATCCCGATGCTGCCTGTACATTAATGAAAGTTAACCATTTAAGAACTCAATCGTACTTTTAAGAATCGTTAGATATAGGCGTAGCATAGGCACCCACAGTTATAATAATATCCCAGTATTGTTTTGTGTAAATTAAACCCTGCAGTCTAGAGACCTCTACTCCTGTTGACTGCCAAATGAGGCAGAAAAATAACATTTAGGAAGCAGGCTAACCCTATGAGAAGCCAAAGTAACAAAAGTCCAGGCAGTTAAGGAAGGAAACAGCTCAGCTGGCCAGTTCACTGAAGGAGACATCTGTTCTCAACTCACTGTCCTGTGAGTTTTGGCCACTGACCCACGGAGACGTGGAAGATTCCTGTAGGAACCAGACATCAGGTAGAGTGAACTGCGTTAGTGTTTTAATCCCTAAGGAATTCCTGTAATTCATGAATAAGATGGTCACTGTTTTCGTTAAACAGTTTCCGGTCAATCCTTATCTCAGATAAGAATAACAAACTCAGTAACAAAGGATGAGAAACAAGCAGGATTTGGGTGCTTAATTTATTGTATTTTTAAAGGAGGTTTGGGTGCAAGGTACTCTGGGGAAACACGGCTACATCTATGTGTACGTTTGGTGTAGAGGATGCCAAAGTTTTCAGGACTGTGGAAGGAACGGGGCCACATGTTAAGGGCGGCCTGTGGGGCGGCCTTACAAACTCAGAGAACTAAAGTGACCACAAAGGATGGTCTGAAATGAAAACTTAACTAAAAGCAGTTGGGGGCGGGGGCCATGCCCTAGAGCAGCGTTTTCCCTGACAAAGGTCAGTCTTTACCTTAATTAAGCCTGTCTATTGTCATTTTGCATCTAGGATAACATGGCTTTGCAATGTCAAGGCAACTTCCCTTTTTCTAGACCCCCTGGACACATCCACCTCTCCAGAGCTGAGATCGCCAATCCCCTCCTGGTTATTGTTAGCACGTTAACTGTGGGCTTTAACTAGCCTGTACCTACCTGTGTAAAAGAAGTATGTGTCTATTATTTTACCTTTTATTCTATCCCAGAGGCTCCCCCTCTCCTCCTTTGCTATATCCCACCTCTATCTGTTACCAATGGATTTCATGTAACCCCGTCATTTCTCCTCCTCTGATTGTAATGTGTAAAATAAGGTGACGACCTGCCATTCTCCGGAGCATTTCTTAATCCGCTGAGATTTTGCTTCCCAGGAATTGCGGTCAGTTTGGCTCAAATAAACTCACCAAAAACTCCCTACAGGTTCAAGTGTTTCTTACATTGACAGAATAAAGTTTAATGCCCCTATTTCGACATCCTGTTTTCCTCTGTACCTTTTGCTGCCTTGTCATTGGACTTACATCATAAATGCCTGGGTTCCGCTTACCTTCTGTTGTTGTTTTAACATTTTACCTAGATTTTTGTAATTTTTAGACTTACATAAAAATTGTGGGAATAATACAAAAATTCTCAATACTCTTCACCCAAATTTCCTCAAGTGTA
The DNA here is from genome assembly GCA_004024845.1 of Tonatia bakeri. NCBI lineage: Eukaryota > Metazoa > Chordata > Mammalia > Chiroptera > Phyllostomidae > Tonatia > Tonatia bakeri. The sequence goes on from PVIA01011429.1 coordinate 22,314, forward strand.
AACATTTCACCATATTTGCTTTCCTTCTCTCTCTCTCTCGCACGCTCGCACCACACACACAATTTTATCTCGACTAGACAATTTGAGGGCAGGTTGTGAACCCAGTGCCCCTTTAACTCTGGATACTTTCCTATATATTTCCTAAAAATTGGAGCATTTGCTTACACAGCCACGGTACAATTACTACAATAAGGAAATGGACACTGCTTATGTGTAGATATATAATATTTATAATCTATCATCTATAATCTGATTATGGATCTTATTCAGAGTTCACCAAATGTCAAAATGACATCCTTTAACAATGAATATCCCAGACTGTGAGTTGCTTCCGGCTGTCATGCCTTTTTAGCCATCTTTACTCTGAAAGAGTTCTTCAGTCATTCTTTCTTTCGTGACCTTGACATTTTTTTTAATAGATCTTTTTTTTTAAAGATTTTATTTATTTATATTTTTAGAGAAGGAAGGGAAGGGGAGAGAGAGAGAGAGAGAAACATCAATGTGCGGTTGCTGGGAGACATGGCCTGCAACCTAGGCATGTGCCCTGACTGGGAATCAAACCTGCGATGCCTGGTTCGCAGCCCGCGCTCAGTCCACTGAGCTACACCAGCCAGGGCTGACCTTGACATTTTTTAATAGTAGAAATTAGTTACTTTGTAGGCTGTCTCTCACTTTGGGTTTTTCTAATGTTTTCTTTATAATTAGATCAGATTTTTCACATCAGTTTTGGCGGGAGGACCGTGGACGTGATATGGCATCCCAGTGTAGTATAGTATGATAAATCTACTGTGTTTTCTTTGCAGTTAAGGAGCAGGTCACAGGGAGTTAAGTTCACCCACTAATTTTAACTCGGTTAATGATTCATGCCAGAATCAATTATTATTGTAATACTTGACAATTGTCGCCAAATGCTTTTTAACTTCCTTTTGTCATTTTCTAAAAGTTTTCAAAATTGTGGTTAAAGTATACAATATTTACCATTTTAATTCAGTGGTATTAATTTCATCCACATAGTTGAGCAACCATCCCCACCACCATCTCCAGAACTCTTTTTATCTTGCAAAGCTGAAACTCTGTCCGCATTAAACACTAACTCCCCTCCCCCAGCCCCTGGCTCCCACCCTTCTGCTTTCTGTCTCTGTGAGTCTGACTGCTCTAGGGACCTCATGTGTGTGGAATTACAGTATGGTACTTGTCTTTTGTGTGTATGTGTGATTGGCTTCTTTCACTCAGCGTAATGACTTCAAGGTTCATCCTTGTTATAACTTGTGTCAGAATGTCCTTCCTTTTTAGCGGAATAACATTGCGTGTGTATTCCACAACTTGTCTACCCAGTTTGTTTATCCCTCAACAGACTCTTGGGTTTCCCCCACATTTTATCTACTGTGACTAATGCTATGAACACGGGCGTGCAAGTATCTGCTAGAGTCTCTGTTCTCAGTCCTTTTGGATATACACCCAGAAATGGAATTGCTGCATTGTACGGGAAATTTGTTCTTTAATTTTTGAGATAAAATGCTGTTTTCCGCAGAAGCTGCACCATTTTATGTTCCTACCAGCAGTCCACAAGCATTTCAACTTCTCCACAACCTCACCAACACCTGTTATTTTCTGTTTTTTTATCATTATTTTTTAAGATTTTATTTATGTATTTTTAGAGAGAGGGGAAGGGAAGGAGAAAGAGAGAAACATCAATGTGTGGTTGCCTCTCGTGCACCCCCTACTGGGCACCTGGCCTGCAACCCAGGCGTGTGCCCTGACTGGGAATCGAACTGGTGACCATTTGGTGTGCAGGCTGCTACTCAATCCATTGAGCTACAAGAGCTAGGGCTATTTTGCAAAATTTCAAACCTTGAGAAAATTTGCTAAAGAATGCATCCAGCCTTGACTGGTGTGGCTCAGTTGGTGGGGTGTCATCCCTTAACATGAAAGGTCACAGGTTCAATTCCCAGTTAGGGAACATGCTGCCTGGGTTGAGGATTTAGTCCCCGAGGGTGTGAGGGTGCATATGAGAGGCAACCTGTCAGTGTTTCTCACATCAATGTGTCTCTCCTTCTTTCTCTTCCTCCCTCCCCAGTCTCTAAAAATAAACAAATAAAACCTTACATTAAAAAATATATCCAAAAGCACCCGTTATTAAGATTTTGCTGCATTTGCTTTCTCTCTCTCAATGTCTCTCTGTATATTATTGTTATTTGTGTAAACATTGGGAGCAAATTACAGATGTCATGGCCCTTTGTGCCTAAACTCTCAAGTACAAGTTTCCTAAGAACAAGTACTATGATCGTAGTTTGGAAATGTTAAACTCACACAGTCCCACTGAGGCAGGAGACAGGAAGGAGGAAATTCCTGAGGTGCCTCAGGGCTAAGGTAAAGGTCATTGACACGGGACAGAGACCCTGTTCCGATTTCTGGAAAAGCGCTGAATCAGGGTGAATCACGAATGCACCTGTGCAGAAGATGGTGCACAAATGTACATTTTGGGACCCCCTTCCTCAGTGGCCAATCAGGGAAAATCATGGGAGACCACATACGCAGTAGCTTTAAAGTAATATAACTACTTGTACATGTGCAGTAAAACTCCGCCAGAACTAGCCAGGAAACGTCCGCCCTGTAAGAGTGGAATCCCTCCAGCCCCTGAGGTCAGTCTGTGCTCGGAGTTGGCCCGCTCCCATGTTCTGTGGAGTGTACTATTGCTTAATAAATCTGCCCTTTCTCTTTTTCCTGTAAACTCTCTGTGTGTTCGGGTCAATTCTTGGTCCGTGATCACCAAGAACCTGGTTACCTGTGCCCACCTGCAACACCATTATCTAAATAATGGTGTTATTTATCTGTGCTCGGCAGTCAGACAGGAGCGGAGCAAGGACCGTGGGCCAGGTCACTAGGGCAGAAAGCCCTGGAAGTCTAGCAAGGGGCAAAACTGGGAAAACAAGGACCTCGCCCACCCTCGGGGTAACCTTGCCTCCCCTAGCGTGTCGCTAGTCACGTGGTAGACCCCTTTGGAGGAGGAACAACAGGCCCAAGAGTGGTCCCATGCAACTCCCATGTGGGCCCCTGCATGCCTGCATGACCACCACGCCCTCAAGCATTAACCCCTAGGGATTACATCTGGGCCTCAGCTGTGTTTCAGCTCCAGAAAAGCAGCAGAATCAGACAAGCAGCATCATGGCTGCCCTCAGGACTAGCTGCATTGACTAAGAGCCCCCTGCCCTGTCACTGGCCAATCAGTAGAGAGCATGACCCTGAAAGGACACACCTGGAAAGCTGATGAATATTCTATTAGATCTTCCTCTGGGACCGCCCCTAAAATCTCTATCCTTAAAAGCCTTAGGACCAAGACCCAGTGCACCCTCCCTCCCAGGAGCACACCAGCAGCCTCTCCCCCAAGTCGTCCCCCCAGGCACATTCCCTTTACCCGCCTCCCTCCTAAGCTCCACAGGCCCTTCTTTTGCCTGCCACTTGCTCCCTGAGCCCACTTGTTCAGCTCACTTCCCTACCACTGTGACTTTTGTGTGTGTGACTTTCTAAATAAACATTCTCTTTTACTTTGAGTCTTGGCCTTGAATTCTCTCCCAGCCAGAACTCAAGTACTGAGGATCCTGAACTAAGGTCCGGCCTGACCCCACCAGTCCAACACACCCGGTGCTGTTCTCGCCGCCATCAGAACCACGTCCAAATTTTACTTGGATCCAAGTTGTCTCATCCTTTTAGTCTTTTTTATTTAGGAGTAGGTCCCCAGCCTCTTTCTTTCTTTTTTGGGGGGAGGGGATCTTTTGTTAGAAGACAGGTCAGTAGTTTTGTGGCATGAGCCCTCAATTTGGGTTTGTCTAAGAGTCTCCTTGTGATTAGATTAAGGTCGTGCAGTCTGGCGGCAGCACTGCAGGATGGAGGTGTCGTTGTTCTCACTGTATCTCATCACAAGGCCCGTGTCATTTTGTCCCTTATCCGTGGTGTTAACTCCAATCAGTGCAAATCTGGTGTCTGCCAGATTTCTCCACCAGAGTTTTAAAACTATGTTTATTGATTTTAGAGAGATAAAACGGGAGAGAGAGAGAAAGAGAAGGGGGGAAGAGAGAGAAAGATCAGTGTGAGAGAGAAACATCAACTGGTTGCCTTCCAAATGCACCCAGACTGGGGATTGAACCCGAAACCCAGGCATGTGCCCTGACCGGGAATCGAACCCCCAACCCTTTGGTGTGCGGGACGGTGCTCCAACCAACTGAGCCACACAGGCCAGGGCTCCACTGGATTTTTTTCAGAAAGTAAAATAACTTAGTAATGTTTCAGTGAGCACCAGAATTATCACTCTTATTATTAGTAAAGACTTCATTATCTTTCGTATTTTCAGGGTTTGAAAAGCATCTTCATATACTTAGTTTCATTTCCAGTCACGGATTGTCATATTTTTATTTAATATAATATTCTTTTATATTTCTTACCTGCATAATTATCTGTGAGACTATTTTTGTAACTATGTCATGTTCCAAAGCAAGGTTCATCCAAAGACAACATCACAGAAAACTATTGAGAGATTAATATAAAAAGTTTAGATTTATGGTTTCTCAGCTCCTGTTCTCGATTTTCTTATTTCGACACTGGATTTTCGTGTATTAACTTAATCACCATTAATAATCTACACTGATCATTCTTCATTAATGTTTATTGAGCCCCTCCTGTGTGCCTGACACTGGTTTGGGTACGGGGGCACACCCAAGAACAAGGTCGCCTCACAGGGAAGATGGACGATAAAGGAACAAGTAAACAATTTACATTATGTCAGGTGGCAGCAAGGAAAGTGCTATGAATAAAATACCTTAGGAGAGTGCTGTGGGTGGGTGTGTGAGGTCACGGCACTATTCAGATCAGGGAAGGCCGTGAGGAAGCAAGCAGCCAGGTGTGCTCAGGGAGAAGGAGCGTAGTTGGCAGAGGTCTGCATGGTTGTGTGTGAGCCCTGGGCCACAGCTGTTGGGGCCCTTAGCCAGAAGGCACTCCCTCCATTACAAGATGGAAATGGGGAGCTGGGGGAGTGAGGGGTGGGGCCCTCGGCCTTGTCTGCCACAAGAAGGGCTTTTGACATTTAGCAAGCACCTGAAAATAGTTCAGTAGGCAAACCCAAAGGGAACCAGGGTACATGCTGTCGTGACCAAGTTCAACAGCTGCCTCCAGTCCCAGAGAACACTGAAGGGAGGAGTGCAGATGGAGGGAGCCAAGGAGGGAGGCGACTCCAGTGGGAGACCCACGGAGACGTGGCCCCTGGAAAGGGACAAGAGAGCAAAATCCAGCTGTCTTCTCACTGAATTTCAGTACAGTCAGTTCCGCTGTAACGCTGGCTTCGAAATACAAATCTGTTCCAACATGAGTGATATTAGGAAATAATGTGTTTTTGCATTAGCTTATGCAAAATTTTATCTTCAGAAATCACCAGATGTGCCCTGACTGGCAGAGCTCAGTGGGTCGTGCGTCATCCCCGAAAAGTGAAAGGTCACCAGTTCAATTCCTGGTCAGGAAACATGCCTGGGTTGCAGGCCAGGTCCACAGTTGGGGGCTTGTGGGAGGCAACCAATCCATGTTTCTCACAAATTGATGTTTTTCTCCCCCTTTTCCCTTCTTTAAAAGTAAATAAATAAAATTTTTTTAAAAAAAACACACCAGCTGAACACAGAAAGCCGCACCCCTTTGAACTGAGCAGTGAAGGAATGCACGAGGCGTCCAGGCACACAGCTCGGGCCGCGACGCCCGGCTGCGCAGTCCTGGGCCTGGGTCGCAGCATCCCTGACTGCAGGTCCTCCTCCTACCACCCGACATGGCCCCAAGCAGCCACCTGGGCCCCAGCTGCCCTGGCCATCTGGCCCCAGCGATGCTCTGTCCCGTTTCCGCTCGGCCCATTTCGTGTTTCACCTCGTGTCCTCTCTTTCTTTTCTCCCTCTATCTCTTGTTGCTCTCACTTTTTCCAGGCACCCAAGAGCCACTACTGGTGGTGTTCGAGTGGTGACGTCCGTCGAGGTGTGCTCTGCGAAATTCGTCTGTCAGTACGTGTGGATGGGATTCGTGAAGAAATGGCTGGGGAATGGGGTGTCAGGGACAGTGGAGAAGACACCAGTAGTTACAGAGGCGGGATCAATAGGAGGGACAGGAAGAGAAATGTGGCGGCCACAAACATGCACTCAGGCCCAGTACAGTGAGCATGGCTGACGGAGCCCCGGCCGCTGGCCCCCGCACCCACCGCACGCGCCCAGCCAGTGGGGGCTGTGCAGGCCTGTACTGCGCATGCGCACTCCTCTGCCGCCACAGGACTGTGCCAGGGGGTCCCATCTGCCTGGTCACGGGTCACACTGCACCTGAGGGACTTCCCACCCATCCTCCTGCCTCCTCCCTCTCTTCCTCAGGTGTGAGGGCTGCACTACCTGCTTCCTCCGGCTCCCCAGCTTCAGCCTTCACTGGCCAGGAAAACCGTGAGGTTTGGGGACTGGCTCACTCACTATGTGGTCATGTATGTGATGTCATCTCACCCTACAGAGCTCCAGGAGGTATGTGTGACCTCAGCTACTTCACTGGTGAGGACCTTGGGCCTGAGAGGGTTAAACAGTAGGTCGGGTTTTTTTTCAATTTTAAGATTTTATGTATTTATTTTTAGAGAGAGGGGAAGGGTGGGAGAAAGAGAGGAAGAGAAACATCAATGCGGTACCTCCTACTGGGGACCTGACCCGCAACCCAGGCATGTGTCATGACTGGGAATCGAACCAGCGACCCTTTGGTTCACAGGCTGGCACTCAATCCACCGAGCCACACCAGCCAGGGCTCAGCGGCTGCTCTTGGTGGAGCTGACTGAGGCTACTGCACAATCCTGACTCCAAACATCGCTGGCTTCCCATCATCATAACGGTGCTCAAGACCTGTTCAAAATTCTAAAGCAACAAAAGACATTACCCAAGTGCAGGTATTTTTCGTTTTTGCATTCTAATCAGTGCTGGTATGCAAATGTTCCGACAGGCTGCTACAGTATACACACATTTTTCTGTACTCGCTTTTTTCCAGGTCGCATGATGATGCAATGATTTCCATGTTGTGACATCACTTTCATAATGATTATTTTGCAGACATTGCATTCATTATATTAGAATTACTTGACCATTTCCCTACTTTTAGCATTTAGGCCATCTGTTTTGTTTTTTGGGTTTTTTTTTTTTTTTTGGCTATTATTTAAGAAAATCTGTAGTGAATTTGCTCTTCCTCTCTGGGAAAGAGTTCCTGAAATATCCTTCCTCCAAGTGGGATTGCTGGGTCAAGGCCGTGAACATTTTTTGTCCCCAGATATGTCACTGTCCAGAATGCGGGGGAGGGGCATTGGAACACAGGACGTGAACAAAATCACCACCAACACTGGAGAAACAGCACACACCTCTCAGCGGGTCTGCAGACCCGGCCCAAACCCACCTCCTGCAAAACTGTCCCCAGATTCCCCGACAGAACTCATCTCTTCCCTACACCCTGTTGAGCACATCTCGAGTGAGAATGCTTTCATTTACAAAGCTCATCTGTAATCTCGTTTAATCTGCAGCATTTTTGTCCCTGTTTTATAGATGAGGAAACGGACTCGAAGTACATGCCTTGCCCAGGGACACCCGATTAACAAGAGGAAACATCAGCTCTTTAGCCTGGGTCCTTTCCATTACAGAGCTATGAAAGGTCAACTCCCACCAAGAGTGAATTTCTGTCTTTGCCTTTAAAATAATGCTGACTTCCCCACGTGGCCAGGCGGCCTCTTTGGCTTTCAGAAACTCCGCCAGGCACAAGAGCACATCCAGCTGTTGAGTGGACTGAGACGCCAGAGGCTCTTCAGATAAGGACTCAGATAGAACCCTCGAGTCCATTTAAATTGCATGGACCTAACATCCTCTGGTCCAGTTAGAAGATTTAAAACAATCACCCGTCCACTCATTTCATCCTAAATATGGCGCAACAGCGTGGCCCAGAATACGTGCCCCTTGGGGCTGTCTCAGAGCACAGGGAAGTTTACAAAAGTGCAATACTTCTCTTCTCCCAGGAACGGAGCACTAAATGTTTACAGATGTGGAGAGCCGCGGTGCATGACTCTCAGGGAGGCCTGGCTGACTCGGGGCTGTCTGCACTACAGCAGCAGCTGGCCCCTCTGGCCCGTCTGGGGGCATTTGCGGTCCCATGTGCTCACCTCAGCATCAAACCCATCCCTTAACGTGTCTTGTTATAACATCAGGGCTCACCACGGGCCGCTTTCCTGCCTCTCTGAGGCGGAGTGAGCCATCGGGCCTGAAAAGCATATTTTTTCATTTTGTAGTTGCATTTTAAATTAATGTTATCACTCTCCATTGTGTTTATTTTTCACTAAAATATTTAGACTTCTTTAAGAAAACCTCCCCTTTTTTATGTTGTAAAAACAATGCATAACTGTTATAAAAATGCAAACTTTCAGAAATGTATACAAACAAGGAGGAAACTTGCCCTCTTGCTTCCCCAAATCCCACATTCCAGGGATAATTTGGGATCTCATCTCAAGAACAGGGTCTGGAGTAGAGGTCCTGGGTGCAGCTCCTGCTCTGCCACGCTGCTCGGGAGGCCCTGGGCAAGTTACTTGCTCTCCTAATGTCTCAGTTCTGTCATCTGTAAAATGGGGACAATAATGCTACTGTCAAGGGAAGGTTGTTGGTGCACCAGCAGGAATCACCCACTTGGGGTGTGGTGAAGAAGGAAACTTTATTCAGTGCAAAACATCTCAGCCATGATACAGCACAGCTGTGAGGCAGTCCTGGGGCCAGGTCCCTCTCAGGCTAGACAGCTCAGCTCTGCTCTGCTCTGCTCCTCCTTGGGGCCTGAGTTTGCCTGAAACAGTAAAACATCTTTGCCAGTTGAGCTCAGCCTGGAAAACAGTCTTCACTCTGTGGTGGGAATGCAAAATGCATTCCAGAGGGAGAGGGGAGCTGGCTTATATAGAAAGAAATCCCTACCCCTGGTCCCTGATTGATCTGTCGTTATGCAAATGAAGACTCCAGACCCTCGAAGTTTTATTGGCTCAACAGGCACTTTCCTGATTGGTCAGAATGGAGTTGTTTTGTTTGGTCATTAAAGACGTTGATGGGGCCCTGGCTGGCATAGCTCAGTGGATTGAGCGCGGGCTGTGAACCAAAGCATTACATGCTTGATTCCCAGTTAGGGCACGTGCCTGGGTTGCAGGCCACGGCCCCCAGCAACCGCACATTGATGTTTCTCTCTCTCTCTCTCTCTCTCTCCCCCTCCCTCCCTCCCTTCCCTCTCTGAAAATAAATGAATAAAATCTCTAAAAAAATGTTGATGGGGATATAGCTGCGCAGCTTGGAATGGACGGGAAAGTCAGTTCTACTGAAATAGGACTCCAGGGACTCCTCTCTAAGGGGGAGCTCAGGCCGCAGGAACACGGTGCAGGCAGGCAGGCAGGCAGTTCAGTGTAGAGGCAGGGGCAGCCTCCTTTTTCCCTGCAGTGCGGTTTGTGTGAGAGGCCTCTGTGCAGAAATGGCTGCTAGGCTCTGCTTTAAAATTTGAGCTTAGTTAGTGACCAGGAGCCCTTTCTAGTAGGTACCTTTGCTCTCAATGTCCACACTTACTCACCTCACAGGGTTGTTGTGAAATTAAATGAGTTATTACATGTTAAGTGCCTGGAACAGTGCTTGGCACATAACAAGCACTAGACGTATGTTAATTAGTAGCAGTAGTGGGAATATTATAAACACTGCATTACGCAGGAATAGGATTAACTGGTGTAACAGAGACCCCAAACTACAGTAGTTCAGACAAGATAGAAGTTTCTCTCTCTTTCCAGAAGCACTTAGAAGGGTGGGACCAGGTGAGCAGTTGCTTCGGTTCCATGAGTTCTGTCCCCTAGCAGGAGTCCTTGTCTATAACAGGTTTACCTATGGGGTCCATTGGCAGGAAGGGGACAGAGGAAGTGGGCGACAGCTAGCTTCGTTTTGAAGGATGTGACCACTTCTGCTCGCCTCCTGTTGGCCAGATTGTAGACCTTCTGGCAATTTTTGCTAAAGAGAGGCTTTGCCTGCTGCTTAAGTGCAGGATCGGGCCACAGTGTCCCTGGGTCCTCGCCCCACCCCCAGGCAGTGGGGGCCGGGGGACACCAGATCTATTCCTAAAGGAAATAAAGAAGGAACACTGGCAAACAATTCAGTCTCTGCCCCTGCACTTGTCCTCACTGGTACGTTTTGTATGTACTGCTTTAGCACAGCCTTTTCATTCAGCAACACAGGGGGTAGGTGCCCTAGACCAGCACGCACAGATCTAGTGTACAAGGTCAGCTCGTTGCATCCCGGGAGCAGAGGCCCCTGGAGCCACTGAACCCGGCCTCACTGACGTGCACTGACGTTCCTTTTGGTTTTTGCTTTTACAGACCAAGCTGCGTCCTCTTCACAGACACTTTTTGCAATGTCTTTTTTTTTTTGCCAGCAGGTATATAACATAGGTTTAGATAATTGGGTTGCTAAGGAAAGAGGCATGTAAAATATTGTTACATAGCACAAAATTCCACTCTGAAAATACCGAATCAATTTGGCTCCCCCACTAATATACAAGAGTCTTCATGTCTTTTTATCTACAGAGGAGAAATCTGCCCTTTCCCACATGGCAACTTGGGGGAGAGGGGCTTTAGCAACTAAGCCCCTCTCACCCATAGATGGTGGCCCCTCCATCTCTGTCATTTGGGCACAACCCTCCTCACACTGACGGACATGGAGGGGACAGTCCACATGCAGTGAGAGGTCATCTGCCAGAAGTAGGGCCTTTTAAAAGAAGGAACCCAGTAGCTGTGAGGCCCTAGTGCACAGAAGGCCAAAAACGGAAAATTCATGTGAATTAGCAGGGGTAGGAGCTAGAGAGCTAATGGGAACAGGGACAGGATAAAAGAGAGCTCCACTTTTTAAAAAAAGCTGTGTGAAGCTAATCAAGACACATGAGACTATATAGAGATACAGCAACTATGCAGTCCAAGTGGTAGACACTGAAGCCTGGGTTCAAATCCTAGCTCCACCACTTACCTGCTGTGCAGTGTGGGCATGCTACTTAACTTCTGTCTCGGTTTCCTCATTTGTTAAATTGGCTAGCAACGGCATCTACCTCACCTGGTTGTGAGGGTCAGTCATTGCAGGTCAAGTGCCAGAAACAACGGCTGGTCCATTCAGCACTAGGGATGTGTTTAATCTTGAACCATCACCCTCATCTCTTCACTGTGCACCTATCCGTTGACTAAACTAACTGCATTTCATTGGACACCAGGATTTCCTTACACGGGACCAAAATAACTGTCCAGACTACACCGAGCCTGTGCACCTGCACGGTCAGCAGAGTGGGGGAGAAGAGTCAGCAGCAGAGTGCGCACACCCAGACTTTCATTCAGGGAAAGTGTGGTCCCCTCCGAGAGGGAGCTCTCAGCAGCATCTGGTGCAGGTGGGGGATAATTTGACCCACAACGGGCAGGAGAGGCCCAGCTCCACGCTAAGCTGCTGAGGGTGTGAGCAGGCGTTAAGGGTTCCCATCTATTAGTTCCCACTCACCCTCTGAATCTGCGGTGGTGTTTAATAAGCAGAATCACACAAACAGAGCTTCTTGCCTGACCTAGACGTGTATGGCACTGTTGTACCGTAAATAGACATGCTGCCAGGTTACTATGAAGTGCATGTACCTTTTGCAAAGCCAGAGGTTCAAAGGCAGTTGCATTAAACATTCTCTGAGACCTCCCACACTTTCTGCCTTCCTTCCTGGCCAGCGTTTAGTGCGTTTCCACGCTTCCCGCCTGGGTGGGGCGGTGTGCAGGCGCCATGTGCTCATGCAAAGGATGTGTTGCCCGTGCCTGGAGGATGTGCTGCCACCCTAGAAGGACTCGTGGACAGGTGGCCTGGCTGGCCCAGCCCCCAGGTCCTGTGTTCATCAGACCTGCTCTACCCCAGGGCTGAGCCCCTGGGTGGCTACCCTAGAAGCAAAAAAAGAGATGGGCAGAGAAATTGCAAGTGATAAGGAAGAGAGAGAAAAGAAAAGAGACACCTAAAGCACAATTGCAGCCCATTGGAGAGAGGTTTTGTCTCTCCAGCCGCCTTCCTGTAAGTTTCTTGGGGGCAGAAAGGAGGGCGCAGGGGGTTCTGGGGGATGGCCCCGCCCCTGGATAGTCTCCCTCCCTCTCGACAATCCCTAGCACCCTCTAACACCGGTGCGCGGGCACCCTCAGTTCTCCCCTCTTTGCATGTGCGCTACCCGCCCCGCCCCCTGCCCCATCGGGACTCCTTATCCTCCCCCGCTGGCTCTGTCTAGAAACTCTCCCCTCCTCCAGCTTCTCTCGTCCGGCCTTCCGCCATGCTACTCAGTGGTAGTAATTAGAGCTCATGTTGATTGAGCACATCCCAGGTGTCAGACATTGTATAATCCCTAGCGTGTTACCCCAGTCACACAGTGTAAGTAGGTGCTCTTATTGGCATCTTCCTATAAACGAGGACACGGAGGCACAGAGAGCTTGCTCGAGGTTAGGAGGCTAATAGATCGCTGGACCGGAACTCCGATGTTTCATTCTAAAGCTTGACCTCTCCGTGACCACCCGCGACCTCACACCCTAACCACGCCTGCCTCTGCACGGTTCTGTCTCCCGGCTGCCTTTCCTGTGCTCACCTTGTTTCTCACAGGACATGTGGGAAATAATGGGAAGGAGCCACTTGAACGTGGAGTTGGAGCCGCCACCCCAGAGGGACTGTCTTGCACGTCTTTCTGCTCAAACCTTTGGATTTAAAACCAGACAAAATAACCTTTGAACTAAGCCTAAAGCACCTTCGTATTCCAAACAACTGCTTATTAAACGACTCCCAGACTGGAAGTTAAAGACATTCTTTACACCCAGCATCACTGGGTTAGTTTATTGCACCTACAGACATCTGTTCTGTTGATGTAATTGCCCTTTCCCTTTGTCATAATACCCCTCTTATAAAAAACTGGTAATCTAGTATGTGAACTGTTGCCTGAGTTCTGTGAGCCATTCTAGCCAATGACTGAGGAGGGGTCACGGGAACCTCTGATTTATAGGGGTCAGAGGCACAGGTGAGGACTTGGGCCTTCCATTGGTGTCTACAGACCAGAAGCAGCCTTGTAGGAGTGAACCCTTAGCCTGTGGCCTCTGATGTCCCCTCCAGGGAGTGTTGGAAATGAATGGAATTGTAGTGCACCCAGCCGGTGCTGGAGAGCTCACGGTGTGGGGAAAAAAAACCTGTACTGTAGTTATTCACACCCATCTCACCTGCTGATTTAACTACCAGCCTCATGGGGACTGCACAGGAGTCACCGTGGCTTTGGATCCTGGCCCTGCTTCCCTAGACAGTCAGGGAGTGCTGAGGAGTCTGCCCTCCTGGCCAAGATGGCATGGGGGAGGTTCTTACGCTGAGCCACCAAAAGCTAGAAAATGAACGGAAAGGACCTGAGAGCACCAAAACCAGCAAGATAGAAGGAAAAAAGCTGTCCCCTCCCTGTCCCTGTAAAAACTGCAGGCTTGAGCAGGAAGGGGAACGAGAGTCCACCACTCCCCCAGGTCACACGGCCCCTGAGGAAACCTCTTTCCTTGTGCACCAGCACGAGCCTCGAGAGTTCAGTTTTGTTCCATTAGGCAATTGAACCTGGGTCTCAGTTACAACTGCACGATGAACTGCTGTACTCCCTCCCCCACTGCCCCCTGCCATTAGGTCCAGGGGCTCTTGAGCACATTCCTGCAGGGTTTTCCCTCCCCGGCTCCACGGAACACCTGCTCGAGCAGCCTGGGTGGGGGTGGACAGCGGTCACCCAGGCTTCGGCAAGGGCGACCAAAGTTTTCAGTTTTTCAGGCCAATCACCATTCTGGCCTCGGCTTTTCTCACTGTCTCTGCTCTCGTCTTTAGCTGTCCCACTGCATGTCAGTATCTGAAGGGAGGGTAGGTCCGAGGGGGAAGTAAGTAGAGTTAAAATGCAATCTGATAGCAGATTGGATGAATGTTTTTTGGGGGGAGAAGTTATGTTAAGTAACGTTTTTATTAAATTTATGTCTTCTAGATTTCTTCTTATAGGAGATGTTCAAAATCAACCACGTATCAGAAAACAGAACACGAAACTTGTTTTGTCCATGTAATTCAACTCATACATGGCATGTAAAACCAGAAGCTTTCAGCAGATGGCGCCAGAGTGTGTCTTTTCTCCACCTTCCTCCTGGTTCTTCACTGTCTCCTAGCACCTTTCACCCTCAAGAAAATGAATTTCTTTATCAGCAGACACCAGCTCTAGCTAAGATCCACAGCAGAAAACCCCCACTGAGATGTTTAGGGGAAAAGAGCCCCAAGAGTTGTAGCCTTGGTTGGAAGAACCAGCAACTTCCTGGTGTCCAAATTGTTTATGGATTTTGTGCCAGTTCAGTTTTGAAGAAATTCATCAACAGGCCTGATCAGCCTCACCCCGCCCCCATTCCATCTGCCATCTGCCCTTTGACCCCTTCAGAGCAACAGCCCGATGTTTCTGGGATCAGTGAGGTGCTGGGGTCCTGGGAAGACTCTTGGTCTTAAGAGACTGGGAAGCGTGAGACCGTGACGACCCAGGCCTCTCCCGCATTGTGCCTCCCTCTCTGCCCCAGGCCACGGCCAGGACACAGATGGAGCTGGAGGAAAGGGCAACACCAAAGTGACAGTACTGTCCCATGTAGTCCCCCAAGTCCAGGAGTGGAAACTAAAGAGAGCGAGAAACCAAACCAGCAAAGCCAGGCTAGATGTTTATGCCTAAAACATCCATTCATTGCTGCCTCTGTGTGTGGCATTGTGAAACCGAAAAGATATACAGTCCCTAGCCTCCAGAAATGAATAGTTAGGTGGAAAAAGGTTTATTTTTTTCAGTTGTTAGAGTCAGCTGGCTGCTGGGGGCTGATGGTGGTCACATCCTTCCGTCCCTGAGTTCAGTGACATCATGTCATCAGCCTCAAATCAGCCACACTCAGAGCATTTGCACCAGGGAAAGCAGCAAACACTGTAAGTCAGGGCTTCAGCCCCCAGGGCCCAGTGTCAAACCAGCACTGCGGTGGCTCTGTCCCATCGTAAGCCAGACTGCTTACGTAACGTTGAGCAGGGGCTTCTTGCTGGGAAGCCACGGGAGGTGCCATGGGTTTGGATTCAAGGTCAAGCTCCCCACCCACTGTCTCAGTCTCCATAGCTCTTTAAAGCAATTCAATTCTGCTTAGTTGCAGAGAAGTTTTGTAGCTCAAAGGAAATGCATTTATGCAAATGACCTAAACCATAATGGATGTTTCAAAGGTGACCAGTACAAGCTGTAAAATGATGCCTGTCTCACCCCAGTGTTATGAGGAATACATAAAACAATGCCTATTCATTTATTTCTTCACTTATTCAACCACGTTTGCTGATGTTTCCTATATGCCAGACACTGCACTATCTGGGCAGTCACAGAGGTGACAGGACATCTCTGCAGGTGAGAACGCTTCTATGTAAAAACAGAAGCATCACGCACTGTTTTTCCCCCCCTCTCAGCTTTCTTCATGTCTTCCATGCTGGACACACTCACATTTGCACTGCAGCAAATGCCACACTCTACGCCTTCGTTTAGACTACAATCCACAGCAATGACATGGAAACACAACTGTGACAAAAAAATCCTTGAAACATTTTGTTGACTGAAAACAGGTAATAACGAAATTGTCTGTATTTCTATATGAATCTGGGAGAGCATACATTAATGTATTCACAATAACTTTCTCTGTGTGGTAAGATGAGTGATTTTAATTGACCCTTCTTCTCAGACGTGCATTTTACTTTTTCTACAGTTATCTATGTATTGTTTCAGTTAAAAATAAAGAAATAAGGCCTGTCCAACGTGGCTCAGTTGGTTGGAGTGTCATCTCGTAACCAAAAGATTGCAGGTTCGATTCCCGGTCAGGGGACATACTGGGCTGTGGGTTTGATCTCTGGTCCAGGTGCAAACAATTCCTGGTGTGGGTGCATATGGGAGGCAACCAACTGATAGATCTCTCTTCCTCTCTCTCTCTCTCAAAGCAATTTAAAAATGTCCTCAGGTGAGGATAAAAAAATTTTAAATAAAGAAATAAAATTAAGAAATTAAGAAACAAAAAATGTGAGTTAGCTATTTCTTACTGAATTTTAAATTTGGATGATTGCAGATGAGGAAGCTGAGGCAGGAGGATGAGTAACTCTTGGGCCAATGGGACTTCTTTCTCCAAATTTGTCCTGATCGTCCTCTCTCTCCAAACGTGTTTGCTTTTGATGATTAGTTTAAACCTATATGCTGCCCTGGCTGGCGTAGTTCAGTGGATTGAGTGCGGGCTGCAAACCAAAGCATCGCAGGTTCGATTCCCAGTCAGGGTACATACCTGGGTTGCAGGCCACGGCCCCCAGCAACTACACATTGATGTTTCTCTCTCTCTTTCTCCCTCCCTTCTTCTCTAAAAATAAATAAATAAAATATTAAAAAAACCTATATGCTCTGTAATAACAGTCTCCTCTTTAATTATATTTCTAACTTTTTGATGTATGTGCTTAGTCTATTATGGTAGATTTTCTTTGACTAGTTTCTTTCTTTTCTTTTTTTTAACATTCAACTGACTTCTTCTTGGTTTCTTTGACTTTTCTCTTTGAAAGGCTCCTGAGGTAAACAAGCATTTTTTAGTCCAGTCACTGGCCTCTTTAATTATGTTCTTCTCATTTTGCCTCTGGCTTCTACCAGCTAATTTTCTCGGAAATTTTCAAGGATGAATCATAATTCCTCAAAGCCATCATTCCTAGAATCAGAACTTTTTTCTATTTGGTATAGGCTAAAGCAAGAGTTTCTCATACCCTATTATTTAGTACAAAGGCTTTTGTCCTCTGGGGCTCAGTGTTTCCATCTGTCAAGTGAATGTTTTCCCAAGTTGTTTGATGGCTATTTCTTATGGACAACATCTTGAAAAATCAGAAGGCCTTCCAGTCTCAGCAGACAGACCCAGCCAGTCTCCTCAGATGGCGTATGAATGAATAGAGCAGGGCCAGATGTGCTAGAAGCCGGAGCAGGAAAGCCGCCTCCTGAGACAGGTGGCACTGGTAGCAGGCTGCCGCTCTGTCCGGCCTCTGACAGGATGCCTTTCCCAGGGGCTCGAAGGAGGCAGGGGGGCAAGGATGAGGGGAGGCCTTTCTACATCAGGACACCTCAGTACTGCTTCCCTAGACCTGCCCGGAGCAGCCAAGTGGCTTCAGGCAAGGCGGCCTTTTTCTGCGTGTGCACCACGAAGGGCTGTTAGATCTCTTCCAACACAAAAATTCAGAAAGAGGAAGCATTTGCCTTTAAAGATCGTTCACCACTTTGTTTAAAAAGGTTTTGTTAATGATCTTATTTATTTATGTTTACAGAGAGGGCAAGGGAGGAAGACAAGGCAAGAAACACCAATGTGTGGTTGCCTTTCCTGAGCTCCCTACTGGGGGCCTGGGTGAAACCCAGGCATGTGTCCTGACTGGGAACAGAACCAGCCACTCTTTGGTTCACAGGTCGGGGTTCAATCCACTGAGCCATACCAGCCAGGGAGACCATTCACCAGGTTTAAGGTCCACGTTGGCCAAGGCATGGAAGTCACAGCTGGCTCCCCTGGGCGCTGGGACTCAGGGCCCCTCTCCCTCCCCAACCACCAACTGTCTCCGGGTTTTCTCAGCCTTACTCCAGGCGCTTCTGCAGAGAAAAGGACTGTGGTTGCTCTCTCTCTCTCTCTCTCTGCTCGACCTATCCACCTATCCTCACGCTCCAGGAGCTAAAATAAAGGGAATAGTTGATTAGGACTTGTGAGAGCGATCCTGCCCAGAGTCCTCTGAAGGGTGGCGCGGGTCCTGCATGATGGGCTTGGCCCTGCCCACGGGCGGGCGAGGAAAGAGAGGGAGGGTGGGGGCAGGCGCGCAGGGGGGCGATTTCGTCTCAAACCCAGGCGGTTTTCTTAGCAGCTGTCCGTGGTTTGCACAAGACCCTCCTATCATTTAGGCAGGACTCTTAATTAGGGGGCGCAGGTGTGGACCGCTGTCTCCAGCCCCCCGCTGGGTGTGAACGAGGGGGCAGAGCCCATGGGTCCGCAGCTCCAAGGGCCTCGCCGGTGCTGCCCCACTCCCAGCAGCCGGCTGCTCCTAGGTGGCTGCAGGCGCGGGGGTTTCACCCCGCCAGGCCGAAGTACTAGACCTTACTTCCTTTAACACTCACGACGACGCAAGGCGTGGAAAACATAAGACAATCCCCAAGTTAGGAAATGGGAGTTGGAGAGGAGTAATAACTTGCCTTGTGTCACCCACGGGCGATTCAAAGCCCCGCTGGGACCCAACTCTGCCCCTCTGCCCACCCGGATCGCGCACCCCATTTCTTGCCCGCTGGGCCTACGCATCCCACCAGCTGCTGAGCAACCCACACCAGGGCCATCTGCCTCAAACAGGCCCCGACTGCTCCACGGTTACCGTTACCTGTTCCAGCGGGGCGGAGGCTGGGGGGAGTACGTTTCTTCAGGTCAAGGAGCACATTTTCTGCTTTGTTTTTCACCCGAATTACCTGGCCAAGCTGGGCACATTACTATGCGCGCGCACGCTGGGTGACCGGCCAGCGGGAAACCCACCTACGGCCACAGGTCCCCAGACCACAGGTCGGGGCTCCTGGAGTGTCGCCGTGTCCTCAGCTTCAGTCACCTCGTGTTTCAGAGCCTCTTGCCGCTCCTGAGGCCACAACTGAAATGTCCCTCTCTCCGTCTCGTGCTGTCCCTGCTCAGTCCCTCCGAGGACGTCTCTTCCTTTCTGTTTTTTTATTCCTGTCCTCTATAAACGTATTGTTCTTTTTCGAACATGTATAAACCAGGTCCTAAGCTACCTGTTGGAGTTATTCTTTCCCACGTGTATGTGAGATACACACGTTGATAAACTTGGGTTTTTTTTTTTTTGTCTTGTGAATCTATCTATTACATTGTGCCATCTGAGAATCTCTGGTGAGCAGAAGGACATTTTTTACTGCCCCAAACTACGTCCTGATTGTTTTTTCTTCTCTTTGTTTGTTTGTTTGTTTGATGTTCCTTTGGGTGTTTACCCGTCAGCTCTTGGTTGTCCTGAGTGGCCTGGCTCTGAGCAGCAGCCTCTCCGAGGTGGTGTCAGGAGACCCCCCTCAGGGTGCTGGGGCCCGCTTCCGAGGGGGTGATGGGGTGGCATTCTCATCAGTGACGTTAGCATGTCCATACGCAGCGACATTTAGTACGCTGAACCCATTCACCGGGGGATGCCCTTTTCCAGGCAGAAAAAAATGAAGACTTGTTTTGTGAGGATTTCACACAATACACATCGAACAGACATTTATTCACCTCGCCGTTGTCTCATGGGGTCTCTTTATTTTCCTTCAGCCCTTTCCTTGCAAAGCTGCTTAAGGGTTCCAGCCCTCCATATTCTCAAAGGTGAAGAAAATGGGACAATCTAGACTCACGTGTTGCTAAAGTGAATGTCTGATACAAACGTGATTAATCATTGGTCCTTTGAGGGACGGGCTCATGTCTGCCTTTTTTTCTTTTTAACTGAAATTTTGTGAACAGGCCATATAGGTAGATTTGTGGTTCAAAAAATATCAAAACATACAAGAAGGTGTACAGGGACAGTCCTCCCTCACCCTCTGTCCCCGTCTGCCCAGTCCACCCACAGCGAACCGCTGCTGGCGGTTTCTCCCAGTTCTGGGGTTTCTGTCCCAAGTCCAGACACGCACAAAGCTACCTGCCCTGCAGGACCACGTCTCACAGCTGCACGCTCTCCAGCTCCCGGGCACTGGGCCCAGCGCCGAGCGAATCCTCGGCAGATGCCTGCTGATGAGTTTGATTAACGGGTGGGTATCGGACTAGAGGGAATGGAACTTCACAAGAGGATTGGAGGACGGGTGGACGCTGACTCTGGACCCACCCAGGGCACAGTCTGCCTGAGACCTTCCAGCTCTAATCCAGCACCAACCACTTGCATCTGTTCCATTTTTTTTTAAGTGGATGTAAGCAAGTCATTGGTTGTTACAAGGAAGAAAGTAGTGACTTCGTGAGGAAGTCTTAGGACAGTGCCTGGCACCTCAGCATTGGAAATTATCGTCACATTCCCTCTCATCTCCTGGCCACCACTCACCCCAAATGACCTGTTAATCCTATGTCCTGGCCTGAACTGTGTCCCCTGACATTCAGATGTTGAAGCCCTAACCCACAGGACCTCAGAGAGTGAGAGTATTCGGAGACAGAAGTCTTTGAAGAGGTGACCAAAGTCATGAGGGTGGACCCTAATCCAGTCTGACTGGCCACCTTACACAAGGAGGAGACCGGGACACAGACACATGTGGAGGGAAGACCAAGTGAGGACACGAGGTCCCACCTTCGCCCGACACCTCAGGCCAGCCTCACCTCTGCCCTCCCCGACCTTCGGGTCCTTGGCTAATAGTCCCCCTTTGTGCTTAAGTTCATTAGAGATGGTTTACCAGGTTTGCAGCACAGAGTCCTGACTCAGCCGTTCCCGGTCAGTGGCTGCTGGCTGGGCTCCAGCCTCCCTCCTGCTCTGCCCCAGTTTTGCGGGGACATCCCTGCAGCCAGTTCTCTCACCTTTGGGCCTTTAGACAGGCC
This sequence comes from Tonatia bakeri, assembly GCA_004024845.1. Taxonomy (NCBI): domain Eukaryota; kingdom Metazoa; phylum Chordata; class Mammalia; order Chiroptera; family Phyllostomidae; genus Tonatia; species Tonatia bakeri. The sequence goes on from PVIA01011429.1 coordinate 42,967, forward strand.
ACCGACCAGAACAGCTGCCCTCACTGCCTGCTGGGCCTCCCCTCCTGGCCATGCCATTCAGATGCTCCCAGGGGTGGAGCCCCCCTCCTCCTGCTTCCCTGTGTCCCATGGGTGTGTGTCTGTGTGCCTTGGGCTCTTCAAGGCCAAGGCCAGGGTGGTACCACCTCTGCATTCTCAGAACCTGCCGCAGGGCCTGGTGCATGGCGCATTTAATTGGCTGGGGAACCCTGTCCATGGTGGCCTGTCCCTCAGCCTCTGGGATGCTTACAGAGGTGGCAGCCACAGGCCAGCATCGAGTCAAGTCCGATCCTGGCCAAGCCCACACATGTGACAGCTCATAGTGTAAATGCCACTACACAATGGTCGTTGCTTAAGGGGCACTCAGACTGGGGCGGGACAGGGCCCACTGCCTGTTGGCCCCAGACTCAGAGTCAGTGCCTGGTTGCTATAAAAGCCAGCAGGCCAGATGGGGGCTCACCCAGGGTGTGGTGGGTGCCTGTGCTCACCGGACAGCCCTGGGCAGTGCTCAGCGCTGGACGCAGGCTTCCCAGGCCTGCTCTGCCCTCAGAGAGCTGCGTGCCTTCAGGAAAGGTCTCTGGCCTCCCTGAGCTTTTCCTCATCCAGCAGCCAGAGACAGCAGTAGTGCAGAGTGATGGAATGAATGAAATACTGTGCCTGAAATGTTTTTGTCTGACGTCTTGAGAATGATTGTTACTTGGTTTGCTTGCCTGGTTTCCCTGGAGCCCATATGATGTCAGTCCCTGGCCTCCCCACCCCCACCTCCCTATGTCCTGACCTCAGGATGGTCCCAAACCTGCTCGCTGTCCCTGCTGACAACCCACACAGCCTGTGACATCAGACCCCTTGCCTCTCCCCTTTACCAGACCTTTCTTTTCCTGCTCGCACTCCCAGTTCCCACTTGTACCTCGAGCCCTCCCCAACTCTCTACTTCCTTCTCTTTCCGTCTCGGTCCCGTGATCCTCAGCCCTGGAGCTGGGGAGTCACATGTCTCCTAAGGGGCTGCTCATCTCAGGGCCATGTGCAGCTGAGTCACTTCTGTCACAGAGGGGAGGAGGTGGACAGCCCAGCCCGCAGCCCTCACCGCCATGTAAAGGTGGCTCACGGCCCATGTCACCCTGGCGGAGTTGTCCACAGCAGCGCCATTCACCACTCTGAGTGAGTGGCTTCTTCAGGACACAGGGCTCGGCATTCATGTACAGGTCTTATTTCAGCACAGCCCTGTGAGGCTGATTGTCTAGTCTGGACAAGGAGAGCTGTGGTGATCTTCAAGGCTATGGTGGAATTGTCACAGGTGGCGCACGTAACCAGGTTCTTAGTGATCGGGACAAAGAATTGAGCCGAACACACGGAGTTTATAGTATAAAGAAAGAGGGAAGATTTATTAAGCGATAGTACACTCCACAGAACATGGGAGCGGGTCAACTCTGTGCAGAGATTGACCACGTGGGCTGGGCGGATTTTCTTCTTATAGGGCGGAAGC
>PVIA01011430.1:0-44477 GCA_004024845.1 Tonatia bakeri
AGTCACATGAAATTTATTGACTTATTTTATGAATAGTTTTAAAAATTTAGCTGTTAAATGCAGGTCCAGCACAAATAATGCCCCTTTTTCATTACAAAATCTTTTATCACAAAATCATAAACATGTAATTCTGTAACATAACAATATCACACCCAAATACACAATATGACATTTTAGGTGAAATGTTCAAATTAAAACTATATATTACACCCTACCATATTATTACTCTACCAACCACACTCAAGCAGGCCTTACTTCTGCCAGACCCTGTATTATACTTAGCTTATTGCAGATTAGAACAGTAAAGTAGGAAGGTCAAGCTGCTAGCAGGGGGCAGCAGCCAGCGAGACTAACAACTGATAGCAAAGGCTGAGAGAGTGACTGCATGGCCACAGCCATTGCTGGCCAGGATGGTGACCCTAAGCCATCAGGGACTGGTTAAACTGTGCTCAGGGGATTTGATTTAATTATTAAGCTCAATATTTCTGCAAATAAAGAACAAAGCTACATATTATTATAAGTTATAAACTGGTCTTTACAGTTAAATAGGTCTAATTTTAGGTGCTCTTCTGAAAGATGCTACCAGTCTTTCCTTCTCTTAACTCTCTCCATAATCTCCAACAGTTCAGCCGACATTCAGACACCATAGCCACTGGATAGTGGGTTCACATTGCTGAAGCTACTTCAGGATGCAATTCTGTACATCAACACCTATGTTCTGTCCTCTCCTTTCAGATGAACACACAAAGAAAATAATTAAACTCTCCCCTCTGCACACAGCTAAGTAAGAAGATGACCAGCTGAAAAAGGGAGTACAGTAAGGAGCTGAGTGGATCATCTATACACTGAATCATCAGCTCTTGGAAATGAGTAGTTGACATTATTTCTGAAAGTTTTGTCTTAAATCTTTTAGGCTACTGAAATGGTCTAGTTTTATTGAACTTGCTATAAAAATGAACACTAATCTGAATTCAAATTAAAAATCAGTCATTAAAGAAAATAAAAAATAAATCAGTGAGATTAGTGAAAGATTAGATAGCCAAGATAAAATAAAGGCAATACCTCATAATATGTACTCTTAGAAATGTGCCTTCAGGAATATTTGCTTCAGACAGAATTTTGTGTGTTCTTCATCTAAGGGTCCCAGAGCACTAGAAAGAGATAGGAAAGCAAAGCAGAAGGTAAAAAGATAGCACTTTAATGTGGCTGGGGACAGACATAAAAGGTATGAAGACTCTCCAGGCCAAAAAATGTATTTAAAACTGATATATCTGTAGACCATTCCATTTTTTTCAAATATAGTCTAATGTAATCTTTTTTTTTTGTCCAGATGATGTATATTAACATTCTATTAGCCACATCCTTTTTGAAGTTTTAATTATTTGTTAAATGCCTACATGTACTCTGTAAAGCTTGGAGGGACAGACAAAAAACAATAAGACAAAGTTCTTCAAGGAACTTCATAATCTAGCTGGGGAGCCTAGAAGAAACAATTAGAAAATATTTCAATGTGCTGGACTTCATAATAAATCTTTTTAAAAAGAAGGAATAAGTGAATACAGTTTGAGACATTCAGAGAGGGCTTCAATGCAGAAAGTACAAGTGAAAAGAGCTGGTTTTGAAGAAAGAGTAAGGATGGTGCAGGAAAGAATTAGAAAGAAAGAAAGGGGTGTTTCTGTCAGAGGGAATAGTAGCAATGACCAAGAAGAGAGTGGAAATTCCCGCATTGTGAACTTCCTTCCTTGTCTGGTCAGTTGTCATGCATAATTAATTTCTACACTGGCTCTTTCCTCTCAGCATACCAACATCTGCTGTCAAATACGGGGACTTTCTGTAGTTCTCATTGCTTCTTAAAATCTTCTCTTGGATTTGTTGATTCCTTACTTTTCTGACTCTTTTTCTATCACTTTGACATCTCGATTTCCTTTTTCTGCCTATTCCTTATTATGTTCATTCATTTGTTAAACAGTGATTGAGCATCTATTAGGCACCAAACACTAGAGAAATAAATGAATGAATAAATTCATAACATTTATGTGTGACAGACATATACACTGATAATTAAAATATTATGTGGTAGGTGTACCAATGGGGTTTAACAGAATGCTACAAAAGAAGAAAAGTACCTAACTCATCCTGGGATAAGAGAATAGGAGAGTTCCCAAGAAAGTTTCTTAAAGGAGATAACACCTGAGCTGAATCTTAGAAGATAAGCAAGAGTGATCCAAGCAAATGGGGGTTAGGGGTCCGTGGAAGGTGGAATGACATTCTAGGAGAGGAAACAGCCTGGGTAAAGGCAAGAAACGACCGGCATGCACATTCGGGACAGAGATTGGTGGGAAAGGAAGCTGGAGAGGTACTTAGTTGCTGGGTCACAGAAAGCCGTCTGGGCCCAGTTAAGGAGGTTGCCTTTAATTTTGTAGGTAGTGAAAAGATTTTAAATGGGTGTCAGCAATGGAGGGACATCACTTTATGTTTTATGTATGTGATTGGATCTCCACTGCCTTTGCTCATGTTCAATGCCTTTATTCCATCTGCACAACATAAAAAGTTCATACATTTCTAAAAAGATTGAGTTTTACTTCTAATCCCAGCAAATTTCAGTTCATTATATTACAGGTATATGGGACATTAATACTCTTTTACATTTCCTCAGATATATTGTAGTTTTTCAGTACTAACAATCCAACTTGGAAAAAAACAGCTGACATTTTAGTGTGCTTCACTTTTCAAGGTGCTGCCACATGATAGCAAAGCTCGACGACTTTTTGTAACAAGTGGTGGACTTAAAAAGGTTCAAGAGATAAAAGCAGAACCTGGATCTCTTCTTCAGGAATACATCAACAGTATTAATAACTGCTACCCAGAGGAAATAGTAAGGTGGGAAAAACAGACTCTTAGAAGGTCAAAATTATGATGTGTTTTTTTTCTGTTTTCAAATCTAGATTTTTTCAAAGTCAAAATGTGGACTTTGAAATACTACATGAGACCAATGTATACATTTACCTCTGCTCTTGATCACTTTATTTCCCTCAAGTCAAACAATGTTCTGAATGACACACACATTTCCAAGTCACACTGCAATGTCATTTAAAACATTTCTGTTCTAATTTAAGACATGCTTTACAAAAGATTACCCAAATACACAGTTCAAATTAAGTTAACTTTTAATGTGAACCTGATTTAGAAAGACCCTATAGATTCTGATTTTCATAATACCCTGATTATTATTATTATTATTATTAAGCTCACATTTATATTAGTAGGAGTGTTACAAATAGAAAAGAGATGTTAGTATCAAAAAAGTTACAAATATATTTAAAAGGAAATTAGATGAGTAATGTTGTTTATGATATGCAGGTGCTCCATAGTAATGCAGCAGGAAGCTACTTTCAAGATTAATTTTTTTAAATGAGGTTTATTTGGAGAGCATTAAACCTAAGCCTCAAATCTTGTAAGCCTAAAATAGAACCATATCACTAAACTTGAAGTTATCAAGGAAGTAACCTTCCTTTTATTATGTGAAAAATTCCCACAACACATGCATAATTAAAGGCCATTTTTTTCTAATCCTACATTTATTTCTTACTTTCTCTAATTAATATTGGAGAATATAAATTTCAATTTTAAAACTTATGTATAAGCTCAGTGGATTGAGCGCGGGCTGTGAACCGAAGCATCGCAGATTCGATTCCCAGTCAGGGCACATGCCTGGGTTGCAGGCCACGGGCCCCAGCAACTGCACATTGATGTTTCTCTCTCTCTCTCTTTCTCCCTCCCTTCCCTCTCTAAAAATAAAAATAAATAAAATCTTTAAAAAAAAAACAAAAAAAACCTTATGTATAAACTTATAAAAGTTACATAAACTATTCTTCCTATTTAATATCAGTGGTTTTTTTTATACACATGGAAACACTGATTTTAAAATCATAAAAATAATTTTTTAAGATTATAATGTGTTTTCTGTTTATATATATTCTGCAAGTAAACTCTTTACAAAGTTTAAGTCTATGCACGTTTGGGAGGTTTATGAGAACTCCTTGACCAAGAGTTCAAATAAGTTAACTTTGAAAGATTAAATATAAAATATAACAAAGGAATAGTATATCATAAAGTATATACTATATAAAATTTACAATTATAATGATATACTCCAAAGTTTATATAACATATGTGTGTAAAACATATATGTAAAACCACTAAATGAAGGAAATATGAAAATCTTTTCTCAAGAAAAGATGAAATTAATTTTTATACATTTACACGTCCCTTTAGGAAGAATGCTATTTTATATAAGATTGAAATAACTTAATACAATTTTCTAACATAAAAAATACAGAAAAATGAGAAAAGCAAACTAACGAGCTCCCCAAATGGAATGACCTATTAGAATTAACCAGAAGTAGAGTACTTTCTTCAATAGAAATCTTCTTTCTACTCCCTCTTAGGATTATTTTACAGAGCACAAGGGGAAAAAAACCTCTAACATGTTACATAGAATCTAATTTGGTGAATTGTCAAAATACCATTGTAAATTTTTAACTTCTAACAACCTGTAGTCTTGGATTTTATTTTAAAAATTGACTAATTATCATGAAGAATTTTGGTTAGCTGACTTTCTCAAGTTTCTGATATATTTTTAAAGCATTAGGTTCTATAAAATGGTGTTTTGTAAAAGTCTTTCAAACATTATCTTTCTGTGAAAAGAGGCAAATATAATCCTAAAATTATGGTTTTGTTTTTGTACACATATTCTCAGGAATCACTTGGTAACTATTTTAGAACTATTCTTTTTTTTACTGCTTTAAAAAATACTTTATTTTATATATTTACTTTTAGAGAGGGGAAGTAGGAGAGGAAGAGAGGGAGAGAAACATCAATGTGTGGCTGCCTCTCGCGCCCCCTACTGGGGGCCTGGCTGTCAACCCAGGCATGTGCTCTGACTGGGAATCCAGCCTGCCAGCACCCTAGTTCTTGGGCCATCACTCAATCCTTTGAGCCACACCAGTCAGGGCTAATTATTCTTTGTAAGACAGATTATCAATGGTTACATTCTCTCTGCTCTTATCACCCTAAACATTTACTTCCTATTGCCTTCCAATTTTAGTAATTTTTAAAAACTTCTAATAAAGGTAGTTGGTATGATGAGAGAGAAGGGACCTAGGACTAGATGCTAGAAGCCCTAAGGTCTAGTCCTTGTCCATTCCACAGCCAGAGTTTTGGGAACTCATCTTTTCTGGATCTCAGTCTAAACTGGGCAGGGGAAGATGCTTTTAGGAAACATTTAATTTTGGGAGGGAAGCATGCATACAGTCTTCTATTTGGCACTTTCTGATATGGTAACTGTATAATGACCCAGATTCTGCAGGGTCCAGAATGAGGCTAATTCACTTATATTCTTTAATTTAAAAAAAAATTTAAAGATTTTATTTATTTATTTTTAGAGAGAGAGGAAGGGAGGGAGAAAGAGGGGGAGAGAAGCATCAATGTGTGTGGTTGCCTCTCACACACCCCCAACTGGGGTCCTGGCCCACAACCCAGGTATGTGCCCTGATTATCAAACCAGCAACCTTTGGATTTGTACACCAGTGCTCAATCCACTGAGCCACACCAGCCAGGGCTAATTCATTTATATTCTTAAAGGCCATATAGAGGTAAATTGGTATAGCAATGGTCGACAGGCAGAGAAAAGGAATTTCCTGTTCTTTTTTGGAGGCTCAATTTAGTTCTTTTATTAGGAGTATGTACACAATTTTCAAAGTTTGGTGCCTTTAAAAACATCTATTTCTTGCTATTTACATAAACAAATACCTATCTTATATCTGACATATTTATTGTATAAGGCCTAGAAGGTGAGGCCTACTTTAAAATTTGTAACTAACATAGAGAAACAGCTATGAATTCCTCAGTGCATGAATACTTTGAAAAGATACACTGTTGAAGGGACAATTTTTTACGGAGTAGGAGGCCTTTAGAGGAATAACATTCTTTAAAGTAGCTTTTTATGTTTGAACAAAATGTATATATCTATTTAATTATGACTATCTATATAAGTACACTATTGAGAAAAATACAGCTCTTTTGTCCACTCTAACTTGACAGATTGTAGAAGAAATTAGTATACTATCAATTATGAATTTTTAAGTCAAGCATCTGAGAATGAAGATAACTAACAAAGGACAAAGCAAGTCTCGAACATTAGGTTTTACCTGGAGAAAACACCTTAGGAGGCCTACATATTTTAAGTGTCTTGGAAATTTTTTAATTACCCTTTAGATTTTTTTTAGTCATTTATTATATTCTAGGATGTCTACCAAACTTTATTTGACATATTTTTATATGTGTGTAAGTTCTTTCCATGGTATATGAAGCATTCCACAATGCATTAATCAATATATTTAATACTTTTATACTAAATCTTTCATAAAATGTTCTATTTATAAATATAAATTTATAGTACTATAAATGATCAAAACCAAATGAAATTGATTAATTTCCCATGTTTATATAAAAGAATATTTGTAAACCACTTATAAAATAGGTATTTGATATGAATTATGTTCCCAGAAATTTGTTTTTATCGGTGACCAGGTCTGATTAAAACATAACTTGAGAATAATCTCTAAGACAATCAGAATGCAGAATTTGATTAATAATGATAGACTGCGTTGTCCAGCTTATGAAAAAAATCCATTAGCTATGGTCATTAAAGCAACGTCAGTCACTTGACATAATAAAAACAAAGTCACTTTAATAAAATATTATCACTAGATTTGAAGATATCCATTCTTTGCCACTGCTTTGGTATCTCTTAGATGTTTTATTATGTATCTAACACAGTCTTTTGAGTCGATGTTCTTTTTCTTGATAGTCTCTAACCTTGTACACAAAGCATTACTGGAGCATAGTTATTCAGAGGTTTCATTTATAGTATTATCTTGGCTAAAAACCTTCTATTGAACATTTCGTGCCTACTGTGCTGAATTTTTCACCAGTATCTAATAGAAAAATTTCTTTTTCAGGTATTATTCTCCTGGATATTCAGATACACTTTTGCAGAGAGTGGACAGCTATCAACCAGTTATTAACTAAGCAAAGTTACATTTTTCTACTCAAATTCACAAAAGAGTAGTTATGAATAACAGTTGTTTAACTTCTTTCTAAATATTTGAATTAAATACATTCTCGAATTTATTCAATGTGAAATACCTTTAGATAATATTTTCTAAATTTATGTAATACTTTAAAAGTTAGTGGCTTGAATTTATGAGAAAATTCTGATGGTCATTTATTAAACAGGATTTAATCTAAAGGTAAATCTTGGAATACATTAAATAATTTTAAAGCACTTGTTATTGTTCTATTAAAAACCTTACACACACACACAGGGACACACGCCTTTCCAGTTAGACACATGAAAAAGTGGTATTCAAAAACTCATAGTTATTTTGTTCGGTTCTTCATAGGCATAGACAAGTAAAAATGGCCTTGCAATTTCCACAGCAGGTTATAGAAGGGAAATAGTTGAAAGAGGAAACTTTTTCATCTCAAGTTTTCTAAGCACTTTTCTTACCCTACCTAAACTGTTTCTTACCTTTCATGGAGCCAGACAGGACAGAAGTCAACAGGAAGCATTATATGACTGCTGACATGCTTTCCACTTTCATTGAAAGGTTTCTTAGTCTAGTTCTGCTCAGAATAAACAAGGAAGTAGGCATGCAAAATGGGTCAGCAGTGTTCTCTTCTCCTAGCTTCACTTTCCCAAGTTTCAAAAGTCATATTTTCAGAGATTAAAGACATCATTTGAAAAGAACACCATCAGGCTCAGATTTTACATGCATCTTCATTCACTTAGGGAGCTAATGTGGGCTGAGAGAGAGTATCAATAAAATTTTAAATAAAAACAGCATGAGAATTGTCCTTTTCATTTTTCCTGTCTAGTGTGTTTCTGGCCTTGGGGAAGATGTTATTGGATTTAGGAATCTTGGTTAGTTGGCATGAGTGTGTCTTTTGATCTAAAGGGACAGTCCTTACAGTGACCTGCCTGGAAGACTGGAGAGGGGGTGAATGAAAACCAGGGAGCCCCTACACCTCACTGCTTCTGGTCTGGCTGGACTTCAGGTTTCTGTCTCAGACTCTGCTTATTCCTTCTCAAAAGGAACCTACCCATTTATCTGTGGTGTTTTCTGGATTCATCTCTGTCATCATTTCCTAATGGTGCATAGCTTTTTGCATCTTTTAAAGCATCATTATACCCATGATTGTCCCATTTCTTTTTGCCTTATATCAGCCTAGAATTGCTTGCAGTTTTAGTTTTCAATACCTCCTTGGGCCCATTTTGTTTCCGTGCAGTAACTCTGACTTATTGTATAAGAAAATATCATTTTCATTCCCAATTTTGTAGCTTTCATCCCTCTCTCCTGTATCTGCCTGGTTGTATCATGGACCTTTTAGGAATCTCAGAAAATGAAGGTAGTTCTCATCTTTCTCACATTAAGACCCTTTCTTCTCAGATGACCATGTTGATAATGAAGAAATTGGTCAATATAAGGTAAAATTCCTCTGATGTATGGGAATGGTGAATTTCCTATTATGTATTTCTGGCCACTTTATATCATACTCGAAGGTTTACACTTCACACATCATTTCATACTTATCAGATAGTATTAAATTAAGAAAGTAATATTTAATAGTGTATGGATGGGTGCTACAATTTGATCATATGCAATTTGGAAAATTTATGCTATAAAATGTTTCTTGACATAAAACACTTAAATCAAATGAAGCTTTATTTTTTTAAAAAGTCTATTATGAGGGAGTTCCGGCCAATATGGAGGCATAGGCAGTCGCATTGTGCCTCCTCGTGCAACCAAAACTAAGGACAACAAAAATTGAGAAACAAAAAACAACCAGAACAGAGAGAAATTAACTGAACAGAAGTCGGACTCCAGTACATCCAGACCGGTAAGGAGTGGCGGAGTTGGAGGCCTGTGGAGAGGGGTCGAGGGGTCCCGGTGGGAAGAAGCACTGGCTGGCAGGCGCGGGCACGCAGGGTGCGGAAGGCAGCTGACGGACCGGTGGCGGACCCTGGGCTCTGGAGGCAACTAGCAGACCCAGTGAGGGGCGCAAGACAGCTGGCTGTCTGCAGTCACACATTTGCGCACAGACAAACTAAGCAAAAATGGGCAGCAACACGGACTGCTTGACCCAGGGACCCAGCACCGCCGGGTTTCAAAGCTTAAGAGCCCCATCTGGGAACTGGGCCAGGAGACTCTCTCAGACTCACAGGAGACTTCTCGGGGAAGCCCACAGAGTCTGAGAAAGTGCACAAGCCCCCGCCTGGGAGCCAGCACAGGAAGGGCCCAATTTGCTTGTGGGAGGCAGTGGAGGGGACAGAAGTCCTAGAGAGAGTGGAGCAGGCGCCATTGTTCCCTCTCAGACCCTGCCCCCACATACAACCTCACAACCCAGCAACTGGGGTGCCCCGCCCCGTGAACACCTAAGGCTCCGCCGCCCTTACCTAACAGATGCAACCAAACCAAAGGAAAATAAAAAAGATGGCTCAAACATATTTGAAAGCCCCAGAACCAATTTTTTTAAGTAACCAAGAGATATCAGAATTACCAGATGCACAGTTCAAAGCACTGGTGATCAGGAAGCTCACAGAATTGGTTGACTTTGGGCATAAATTAGATGAACAAATGCAGGCTACGATAAGAGAAATGAAGGAAAACACACAGGGAAACAATAGTGAGGGGAAGAAAACTGGGACTCAAATCAATGGAGTGGACCAGAAGGAAGAAAGGAACAACCAAACAGAAAAGAATGAAGAAACAAGAGTTCAAAAAATTGAGGAGAGGCTTAGGGACCTCCAGGACACCTTTAAATGTTCCAACATCCAAATTATAGGGGTACCAGAAAGGGAAGAGGAAGAGCAACAAATTGAGAACTTATTTAAACAGATATTAAAGGAAAACTTCCCCAATCTGGCAAGGGAAATAGACTTCCAGGAAGTCCAGGAAGCTCAGAGGGTCCCAAAGAGGTTGGACCCAAGGAGGAACACACCAAGGCACATCATAATTACATTAGCCAAAGTAAAAATGAAGGAGAGAATCCTAGAAGCAGCAAGAGACAAGGAGACAGTAACCTACAAAGGAGTTCCCATAAGACTGTCAGCTGATTTCTCAAAAGAGACCTTACAGGCAAGAAGGGGCTGGCAAGAAGTATTCCAAGTCATGAAAGGCAAGCACCTACATCCCAGATTACTCTATCCAGCAAAGCTATCATTTAGAATGGAAGGGCAGATCAAGTGCTTCTCAGATAAGGTCAAGTTAAAGGAGTTCATCATCACCAAGCCCTTGTTATATGAAATGTTAAAGGGACTTACCTAAGAAAAAGAAGATTAAAAATATGAACAGTAAAAAAGTCATCAAATGGAGGGTTAGCAACAGGGAAGTAGGAGGAGGACGGAGGGGGAAAAGATATAGAGAATAAGTAGCATAGACAGTAGGTAGAAAATAGACAGGGGGAGGGTAAGAAAAGTATGGGACATGTAGACACTAAAGAACTTATGACACATGGACATGAACTAAAGGGGGGAATGTGGGTGGGAGCGGGTGGGCAGGGTGGAGGGGAGTGAAGGGGGAAAATGGGACAATTGTAATAGCATAATCAATAAAATAAAGAATAAAAAAATACACAACCTGGAAGCACAAAAAAAGTCTATTATGAAACTTCTAATAGATGTTTTAGACTCATAAAACTTTTTAAAACAAAAAAATTTTCTATTTGTGCTTGAACAAAAATAGTGTCTCTTGTTGATGTTTTATCCACTCATCTATTGATGGACCTTTGAAAACTATTGTAACCTTAATTGGCTTATATGTTGGGTTTTTTTTTAAATTTCTGTAGCATATATAGTTTAAATCATACAAATGTAATTAAAATGCCAAAGAGAATGTCATCATTCTCCTATTTTTTTCTTACTAACTCAAGTATGGCTTTCTTCTGGGATGAGTGATATGTGCCCTGCTCTTCAGTCCCCAGTGGCACCCAGCCCTACAGTAAGCACGCGGTAGAACAGATGGCAGGCTGGACTGAGCGTCAGGGCAGCAGGCTCTCTGTAGCCAAGTCTCCTTAAATCCCCAGGCCCTAGTTTGCTGAAATATCACCACTTAGTGCAAAAGAGGACAGACTAATAACTGAGTTAGAGACCCAGATTAGAGTCTCAAAACTATTACAACCTGACTCATTGGCTTTCTTCTGCAAGTTACTCATAGCATCCATTTCATGGGCTCCTGAGGATTTAGCAAGGGTGAGTGAGCATAGGCCCTGGCACATAGTAAGCAGTGCCACCACTAGTCTATATCTTTATTTACATAAAAAAAGGTGCACAGTCCTCAAGACACATTACATCTACTTAGCAGAAATTGTAATATTCTGATTTTGTTCAAGTAAGACACTTTACTGCCATCTGCTGGAAATTTTTCTTAATAAATATACAAATAATGCTGTTTACAATGTGAACCTCACCCCCTGAGATGTGTTGTTGCCCGTGCAATCACAACCTGTACAACTGTACACATAAGTGCTCAGTAGGTATAATTTGCTACTCTTCTTTCCACTTTTCTAAATTGGGTTTGGAAGAGAATTCCAGATACTGTGATTATTGCACGAAGCAATTCATTTTTAAAAATCAAGGAGTCAGTCAGTCTCTATAAAAACAATCAGCACTTTATTGCAAAACCTGGAAACATTTTACCTTACTGCTTTCGTCACTTCCTATTTCCCCCACAGACAAGTATGTCCTACAATAAAACCTGCAATTTAAGTTAGCGGAGACACTAATTAAGCCATTACTCTTATATTTATAAACACTGAATATAAGAGCAAATCCAGTGACATGTGCAAAATTGTGCAAAAGCAAAGCACATTTTGGAATAATCCATATAGCCTTTAAATCTTGATTTTTAAGATGGGATCAAGAATATTGTCATTATTGCAAGATGGCAGATCTTCGGAAAGCAACTCTGCTGGGGCTCCATTCACCTTTCTTCATCCTGGAACATGGGCTAAGATACTCCTTATTCAGAGACCATTATAGTACCTTTTTCTGCACACAAAAGGGAAAAATTCAGCTCAAACACACCAGTACAGTAATGAAGAAGATTGACTAAATTTGGATTAGGGAGAGTTTATTGATAAAGGGAATATTCTCCCAGGATAAAGATTTAGCACCCTAGGAAGCACCCCAGGTGCAAGGATGGCCCTTAGAAGCTTAGAGAAATCAACAGCCCACACTAAATGAAGTAGAAATGCTCCAACTGCCATGGCTGACTGGGAAAAGATGTCAAATGGCTCATAGAGGTGGGTATCCACATGTAGGGATGGAAAACCCACCCACTGACTATGTTCGAAGTTCCAGAGAACACACCATTTACCAAAGTGATAAGCAATGCATGGTTAAGGGTAAGGATCACTGAGAATTTCTTTGGTGGTGGTATTCTGTTTGCCAGGATTGACTGGAGGAGACACTGTTACAGAACTGGGCTCCTTAATAGGAATGAGAGGATCCAGACACAATAGAGGCCAAGTGACAGTATGTAACTGTCAGAAGGAAAGTGTGTGTAATTAGCCCTGGCCGGTTAGCTCGGTTGGTTGGAGTGTTGTCCTGATACACCAGAGTTATAGGTTCAATCCCCAGTAGGGCACACACAGTAGTCAACCAGTGAATGCATAAATAGATGGAGCAATAAAATAGATGTTTCTCTCTCTCTAAAACAATAATATATTTTTTAAAGTGTGCAGTTATTGCAATGAATTGCAATATTGGTGTGGCATCTATAGAGAACTATATTGACAGTTAATAGAACTCAATGTTCCTAGAGGCAAAATAGATAGGCAGGCAATGAGGGTATCAATTTATAAAACAAAAATAAACACTGGATTGCCAGGAGGCTACAGGCAGCTGCCCCAATAAAATGGCACCATCACTGGCCTAGTTTCCAGACCTGAATCAATTATCATATCTGGAACCCACTGACTGAAGGGAGGCTGGTCCCTATAAAAATGGAGCCTGAAAATCTCCATTAAGTGTATTCAGGAGTTATTTCCCATACACTTCGGAATATTGTTTTAATCCCTTTACCAGGTGACAGAGTTTGTAAAAGACTGGCTCTGAAGATGGTCTAGGCACCAGTGCAAGCAGCCCCACCATCTCACTCATCAGACTTTATGGTGTTAAAGGTTATCTGTGGTGGGAAAAGATGCCATGTTGAGTTACTAGTAATCCCAGTAGGAGAACCACAATGTAGACTCCTAGGATTCTGAAGCAAGGTCATACCATCTCTAGGTATGAAAGGTCTATACACCATTCAAATAGATGTTCTTACAGTCTAATGATCCTTGATTGAAATGGAGTATCTGACCATGGGGCATAAAGTTACTTTGTAGTAAGTAACTTTAAGTAACAAGAGATAACCCTCATAGCTGGGGCATAAAGTTACTTTGTAGTAAGTAACTTTAAGTAAGTAACAAGAGATAACCCTCATAGCTGGGTTCTGTCGGATCCAGCAGGCCATAAGCTGAGTGGGCCTGGCAGCAATCCACCACAAAATGGAAGTGGCATATATAAGACTGGGCATGAGTAGTGCCAGAAGACACAATAAAGTTCTATCAGCTAATGGCTCAGATGCCCATGTTTTGCCACTATTATGCTGAGTTCACAACTACGGCATTCGCATCTGTGGTATAATCTGCTTAGACCAGTATAGGTACTTACTAGCTGAGGCTGAGGCAAAGCTACAATGGGTGGTGCAGAAGGAAACAAAAAATCAGTTATTTTAGTCTTGAGATCCATTGCAGCTGCAGCAACTATAGTTTTCCCACTAACCTTCTTGTGTTTCCTTAGCAATAAAGGCCAACCAGAGTCCTGGGGTTGCTGGTTACTAGAGAGCAGCACTTACTATAAGAAAAAAGTGGATCTGAGCACGACGAGGATCTGATCCATACTCATTCTCTAATGCTCTTCGGGGTCAAGGGCCAATGTACCCATCCTTCAGCTGCTGCTGTTTTCCAGTCACACCTTTTATTGACTTACCACAGATACAAACTGAATTAAATCCTCAACCCACAACTAGAACGGGCCTTAATAACTTTCTAACCCTTAATACCTTTAAGTTTTACCAAAAAATTTAACTCTTAGGCAACTAGTTCAAATTGGAAGCAAACTAAACTAGAACATCAAATTTTCTCAGATCTAAATCCAAACCAAATTTTCAGATACTCAAAAAATTGTTTTTACTAATTTTTAGAGATGAAGGGAAAGAGAGAAACATCAATTTGTTGTTCCACTTATTTAAAAATTCATTGGTTGATTTGTGCATGTGCCCTGATGGGGAATGGGAGTAGAGGGGGCGGGGATCAAACTGGCAACCTTAGCATGTGGGACAACAATCTAAACAACTGAATTACCTGATAGGACCAGACACTTGGCACATATAATCCTGAGTAGACTCTGTGTAGCCTTTGCAGCTCTTCCTAATTAGAAGCTCCTGACTTCACTCTGGCAGCTTAGCGGTTAAATTTCTTCCAAAGTATGCTCCCATCTGAGGTTAGAGTACATGGCTAGAATTTTCACTCAGTTATCAATTTGGTTCAGATGGGGAAGAAAATATCAGTTATTTTTCAAAAAGAAGTCCATATCCACCCAGAATCATACCCATCAAAATAATAACTGTGCAACTTATTATTCAATATCATTTATAATTTTTGACAAACAGATGCTTATGCAGATACAGCTATGTGATTTCTTACACTGTTTTATGGTTCTTTCCCATCCAAGAACCACTTAAATATACACACACACACACACACACACACACACACATACAGAGAGAGAGATCTTTTACAATTTCATTTTCACATTTGCCTCTCTAATCCATCTGGAATGTATTTTAGTATATAGTATGAAGTGAGCATCTAACCTGTTTTTTTCCCTTCCAACTGAATGGCTGGTTTTCCTAGTACTAGTTATTGAATAAGCCATGTTCTCCTTATTGGTGATGCTTCATTTATTGGTATACTGAATTTTCTTTCAAGGCTATTTGTTCTTAAATATTAATCTATTTACCAATCTTTCCTCAGTAGTTCAAAATCATTGCGCGTGGGTTTGTTATCTGTATTAACACTTGGTATGGTGAATCTCCTGTTATGACTCTTCCTTTTAAAAACTATTCTGGCTACTCTGTCCTGTTTTTTTTCCTCCAAACAGAAATTACTTTTTTTCAACTTCAAAAAACAATCCCACCCTAGCTGGTGTGGCTCAGTGGATTGGGTGCCAGCCTGTGAACCAAAAGGTTGCCGATTTGATTCCCTGTCAGGACACGTGCCTGGGTTGCGGGGCCAAGTGCCTAGCTGGGCATGTATGAGAGGCAGCTGATTGATGGTTCTCTCACACATTGATGTTTCTTTCTCTCTCTTTCTTCCTCCCTTCCCCTCTCTCTAAAAAATAAATAAAATATTTTTTAAAAGAACAAAAAAAAACCCATTGGAATTTCAGTTAAAATCACAAATAAAAAATAGACAAATGTATCTCAGAGCATAACACATTTCTCAATTTATTAAAATCTTTCTGTTCTCATGTTTTTTCTCTTTTTTGTATAGATCCCCTCTAGTTCTTGCCAATATTATATATGTGAATACACACACACACACACACACATTCTGTTTTGGAAAAGTCCAACTATTATTAATATAATGAGAATGGTTTGCATGACATCAATGTAAACTGGCAGCCAAGGAGAGTAGACTGGAATATGCATGTGTGAACAATGACGACTTCACTGTACTAGTCAGTGGGGGTGGTAGACACCACTGAGTGAGCATGTGTACTGTGTAGCTGTCACATTCAAAATCGCTGAGCAAGGAGAGCAATGAATCTGCATCAGATTTTGTGTTAAGCTTGAACATTTCTTCATAGAAACTATTTGGGTGATTCAGAAGGTTACAGCTATGGGCAACTAGTGATTGGCAGCTGCATCATGACCACACGCCCACTCACGCATCATGTCTTGTGCAGTTTTTTTTGTGAAACATTAAATCACCCAGGTGACTCAGCCCCGCTACAGCCCAGATTTGGCACCCTGTGACTCCTGGTTTTCCTAAAACTAAAATCACCTTTGACAGGGAAAAGATTTCAGACCATTGATGAGATTCAGGGAAATACAATGGGGAACCTGATGTCAATTGGGAGAACTGTGAGAGGTCCCAAGGTGCCTAATTTGAAGAGGACTGAGGTATCATTGCCCTATGTACAATGTTTCTTGTATTTTCTTCAATAAATGGCTTTATTTTTCATAGTACATGGCTGGATACATTCTGGACAGACTGTGTGTGTGTGTGTGTGTGTGTGTGTGTGTGTGTGTGTGTGTGTGTGTGTGTGTAATTTCCCAAGTTATTGCTGGGTCACTGGAAAAGTTATTGCTTTTTAATAACTGTTTTATAATACCTTTTCAGTCAGTTCTCTTGAGTTTCTTAGGCAAAAGTATCATCTACAAATAAAGGTGTTTTTCTTCAGCTTTCAAATATTTTAGTTATTACTTCTGTTTCTTGTCTTATCACCGAATTATTTCAGCATAATTTTAAAGAATAATAGGCAATCTATGGCAAAAAAAAAAGAATAGCAGGCATCTTCATAACCTAATTTTATTAATGCCTCTACTGTCATATTACCCATATTTTGCCATGTATAATGTGCACTTTTTTGCCCAAAATTTTCAGGGAAAAATAAGGATGCACATTATACATGGGTGGTACCTGAAATACTTTGTACCTATTATTGTATTTTGTAATTATTTGTTACATAAAACTTCCTGTACCATAATATGTTCAAAAATAAATGCTAAAATTCCTTTATAATACAAAAACAAGTACCTAATATGAATAGATAAAAAATTGAATTAAAAAATTAAAATGAAAGATTTTTTTCCTGAGAATTTGGGACAAAAATGTGAGTGTGCATTATACATGGCAAAATATAGTATTAAGTATGGAAATTTAAAAATATACTCAAAAGCACATTGAATATTAAGATGAACTCTCATGTACCCATCACCTGGCCCCAAGAATTATCAAAATTTTTGCATACACTTTTGTTGGGACTATAAATCAAGGCTTTTATGCTAATTTGAAAATATCTACCCATAAGTACCTTATGTTGCCATGTATGGTGTGTATTTTCTGCCCAAATTTTTGAGGGAAAAATAAGGGTGCTCATTATACATGAGATAATACCTGAAATACCCTTGTATCTGTTCTTGTGTTTTGTAACTACTTGTTACATAAATTTCTCATACCATAACATGTTAAAAAATAAATGCTAAAATTCCTTTATAATACAAAAAGCAAGTATCTAAGTATAAATAAATAAACAATTGAATTAAAAAATTAAAATGAAAGACTTTTTCCCTGAAAGTTTGGGCCAAAAACATGGGTGCACATTATACACAGTAGTGCATTATACATAATAAAATATGGTAGATACAGAAATTCCATTGCTAGTCATTAATCCTACAAGTACACCAGCACCAATAGGCAAAGGTATTCAAGAATGCTCACTGTAACTGTATATATAATTGCATAAACTAGAAAATAGCATTTGAGAATAAAGAGTGATGATGGGAGGTTGAGGAATTAACTTTACACTTTCTTCTCTTAGAGTTAGGCTGTCTTAAAATTAACATTATTTTTAAAAACCTTACTAAAAATCTGATGTTGACTAGATTTAATAGTTACTAAGAGTTTAAAAAAAATTTAGGGTTCCTCATGCTTGAATCCTGCTGCAGTCAACAAAACTCCATCTACTTGAGCGGGGACCTAGGATGAGTCCCTTATAGTCAGAAGACATTCATATATTTTTGAATGAGTAAATTAATTAATAAACAAAATTGAACTTCCAGCCAAGATGGAGGTATAGGTAGACACACTATGCCTCCTCACACAACCAAAAGAAGGACAATACACTTAAAAAACAAAAACCAGCCAGAACTGACAGAAAATTGAACTGTATAGAAGTTCAAAAACCAAGGAGTTAAAGAAGAAACATTCATCCAGACCGGTAAGAGGGGTGGAGACAGGCAACCAGGTAGAAAGGACATGTGACAAGGTGGCAGCTGGTGCACTGGGCAGTTCCACATTCACATGCAGATAAACTGGGAGGAACAACTGGGGAGTGAGATAGACCACACAACCCAGGGTTCCAGTGCAGGGAAATAAAGCCTCAAAGCCTCTGAAAACACCTGTGGGGGTTGAGGTGGCAGCAGGAAACTCCCAGTCTCACAGGAGAGCTCGTTGGAGAGACCCACAGGATCCAAGAACATACACAAACCCACCCACCTGGGAAATCAGCACCAGAGGGGCCCAATTTGCTTGTGGATAGTGGAGGAAGTGAATGAAAACTGGCAGAGAGTGGAGCAAATGGCATTGCTCCCTCTCAGACCACCCCCCCAACATACAGCATCACCATGCAGCGATGTGGGTTGCTCCACCCTGGTGAACACCTAAGGCTCTGCTCCTTATTACATAACAGGCACACTGAGACAAAAAAAAAAAAAAAAAAAAAAAAAAAAAAAAAAAAAAAAAAAAAAAAAAAAAAAAAAAAAAAAGGCCCAAATGAAAGAATAGATTAAAGCTCCAGAAAAAGTACAACTAAGCAATGAAGAGACAGCTAACCTGCTAGGCAAGGATGATAGGCAAGGACCTACATCCAAGATTACTCTCTTGGGAGATCAAGTGCCTCCCAGATAAGGTCAAGTTAAAAGAGGTCATCATCAGCAAGCCCTTATTAAATGAAATGTTAAAGGGACTTAACCAAGAAGAAGAAGATAATCAAATATATGAACAGTAAAATGACAACAAACTCACAACTAACAACTACAGAACCTAAAAGAAAAACAAAAACAGAAACAAACTAAGCAAACAACTAGAATAAGAATAGAATCACAGCAATGGAGATCACATGGAGACTTATCAGCAGAGATGGGAAGGGGGATAATGGGGGAAAAGGTACAGGGAATAAGAAGCATAAATGGTAGGTAGAAAATAGACAGGGGGAGGTTAAGAATAGTATAGGAAATGGAGAAGCCAAAGAACTTATATATGTGATCCATGGGTATGAACTAAGGGAGGGAATGCTGGTGGAAGGGAATAAAGGGGAGAAAAAATGGGACAACTGTAATAGCACGATAAATAAAATATACTTTAAAAGAAGAGAAAGGCAATTATATATCCTTCAAATTATGCAAGAATTTTCAAATATAATCTCTAGGGCTGAGCCTTTTTAAAATTTCCTCTCTGGTTTTGATCTACTTGGATTTTTAATTTCTTCTTGATTCAATTTGGGTGACTTATATTTTTCCAGAGAACAAATGTTTCAGCATATAGTTAACTACAAAGAGTATTCTCATATAATTTTTTTAAAAACCCGAACTTTTCTACATGTTTTATCTTCTTTCTACTTTATAATTTTATGTATATAGTCAATCTCTTTTATTAAATAGATTTACCAGATATTTCTCTACTTTCTTCCTATTTTTTCTGAAAAATATTTTTGGGCTTTATCAATAATTGTGTTTTTGTTTTCTAATTCATTAATTTCTGCTTCAATCTTTTCTTAATTCTTTTCTCACAGTTTAATTTTTAAAAACGTACTACTCAGTTCACTTATTTTTATTCTTTCATGTTTAATTTTCTGATGCTAAACAACATTACTAAGCTTAGTCTGGTTTTGAATGACTTTTGGGTATATTTTTAATAATGAAATCTACTCTGAGAGGAAGATTGCTACAACTGACTATGTCCGTTTAAAAGAATGTGACTCAGTCTCCTGTGGCAAATTTTTTCAGAATTCTAAAACTGTTTGAGTAATGGCAATACAATTGCAGCAAGCTTACACCCTATTCTGAATGGGTCAATACCTGTTTGTTTAAATAAAATCTATGTGTTTGCTAGAACATTATCTGCCCTCATATATTTGGAAAGAATCAAGTGTCAGGATTTAAGGAGAAGCTGTCATGTCTGTTTAATGGAATGTCCTCAGATTCAGCCTGTTTGTAACCCAAGATATTTAATTTTTTTTCTTTTTGTGAAAAGGTATTTAAATACATTATGTGTACAGCCTGGCTTCATGGTTGAATTAACCTCAGACAAAACATTTTCAAGTGTTAAGATTAAACACTGTTCACACAATAGAATGACAAAATTTTCACTGAAAAACCAGTTCACTACAATGATACAGATGTTAGCAAGACATGCTTTTAAAAATAATTTTTAGCCCTGGCTTGTGTGGCTCAGTGGATTGAACACTGGCCTGGGAAACAAAGGGTTCCATTCCCAGCTCTGGGACATTCCTGGTTGCTGCCTTGGACCCCATTTGGGGGCACAAGAGGCAACCAATCTGTTTTTATTACACATCGATGTTTCTCTTTCTGCCTTCCTTCCCCTTTCTCTAAAAATAAAAAAAAAATCCTTAAATTTTTTTTAAAAGTGTTCTGATAGGCCAGATTATAAACAAGAGAAGTTAGTCTCTAATAAAAAATATTATGTTAATAGAGAGGTAGATTTACAGATGTGACCTTTACCAGCATATGTCTCAGAAAATCACCAGGTCCATGTTTGTATGTTATGTAACAGTGTTTAAGTGGCCAGGAAAGGGAGGGTTTTGAGGTCCAGAAAGTGGAAATGTCCTACTTAACATATTACCCTCGTCAGATCATCTCAAATTACTGTTGATCAAGTTACAAATGGTTGGCAAATCAGGTGGGAGGGAAGAAAAGTTCTGACAAACTTGGCAACAAACAGGGGGCCACAGAACCAGTGGCTATTATTAAAAACACAGACTTGTCCAGGCCAGATGACTCAGTTGGTTGGAGTGTTGTCCCACAAACCAAAAGATTGAGGGTTCAATTCCTGGTCAGGGCACATGCCTGGGTTACAGACCTCCATCTTCCTACCCCTACCTCGTGTGTGAGGCAAACCGATTGGTGAAATCTCTCTCTCCCTCCCTTCCCCTCTCTCTAAAATCAATAAGCAAGTCCTTGGGTGAGGATAAAACAAACAAAAATCCCCAAACTTACTTAAGTCTTCAATATTTTAAAAACCACAAAGAAAAATTGTTTTGCAAAGCATTCTGGACCAAAAGTCCATTTAAAAAGCTTTAATATAGCCATCCCTAATAAAATTTTAGGAAAGGTAGAAAGAACATGGCTTAATGAATGACCAAAAACATATGACTAGACTCCCACAACACTAACAGCTTTATGATCATGATTGAAAAGCATTTAATTTGTTTTGCATCCACATGCTTTTCAAGTTTTTCAAATTTCCAAATGTTTAAAACATGTGCATGCCTGTGGTCTAGGAATTTATTCTTGAAAGGAAACATCACTAGGCACCAATAAATGGAAAATCAAACTTTTACCTCTACCAGCTTCAAACAGAGGAATATAGATATAAATGTATGTATTTAGCAGAGTTCAACTGGATGCCTTTCAAAATAGCAGTTTGAGGCTAATAAGACAGTAAACCAGAGCCCAAAATAATCTTAATTTTGTTTGTTATTGTGGCTGTGAAACTGTAAGTAAAGCACAGACCGAAAACCCCAATGCTGCTAAAGGATCACCTAGAAAGCAGAGCCTGAGGTCAAGTTTAACTGTTAAGATTTTATTAGGAGGGGCAACCCCAGGGCTCTAAGGGTGAGGGGAAATGCAAAGGAAAGCAAAAATACAAGGACATGCAGCACTGAGCTGAAAACATCTTCACAAGAAACTACAGCCCATTACTCAGTCCCAAAGGACAGCTTCCAGACAAGCCATGCAGAACCATCATTGCTTGAGACCCTCTGTCCAAGGAGAGGGAGAGGAGTTTATATGCTGGCTACTTCTTGCTTTCTGCACTCTTTGAGGCAAATTTATCTCAGGGGGCCCTCATGCTCCAGCTCTTCTGGGTGTGGCAACTGAATCCTCCTTTCACTTGCCAGGGAAGCAAGAGCATGCTGCGTGAGCCTCACAGTTTTTCACAGGAGTCTAGAACTGGTGGCAGGAGCCAGAGCCTCCATCAGAGCCTTGGTGTGACAGAGGCCATGCTGAAGCCTGACCCCTCACCCTGGGGAGGCTGTCCTGCCTGGAAGCCTTAGTGGCAAAGGCCAGATCTCCATGCTGAGCAAGAAGCTACAACAGCAGTAGGGGTGGGACCCCACCAAATCTGGGAGGTGAATAAACTGGGTGTGGTATGGTGTAGTGTATCCTTCTTAAACCGGAGCTATTCCTGTGCAGGCGTTCACTGGTTCTCAGGAAACAAGAAACCACTTTTTAGAGACAGCACTCATTTAGCGCTCAGATTTTGTAAATTGTAAAATTTTTCTACCAACCTGTCCTTTATTTCTCAACTACCCCTAGTGACTACTTTAACCCCCCCCCCCGTTTTTTGAGGGGTAATTGGAATATATTAAAATTCACCTATTTTAGGACTACAGTGTGATACATTTTGGCAACTGTCTTTGTCTTGTAACTACCACTGTCAAGACGTGTGATTGTCCATTACCCAAAAAACTTCCTTCCTGCTCCTGGCATTGCATCCTCCTCCATCTTCACCCCTCCCCAGGGAACTGCTTCCTTAACTAGCCTTGACTCTTCTAGAATTTCACAGAAACAGAATGACTAGGGTGTTTTGCGTTTACCTCACCGCCCCCCCTCGCCCCCAGCACAATGTTTTCAGATTCACGCATGTGGCCATGTGTGTTAATATTGTGCCCCTTTTAATTCCTCACTCTACTTTGGAGAAAGTACTGTATATGCTACATGTGGGCATGTTAACCTGTATCGTCTCGGTTGGAATCCTCACAACCACTCGGGTTTCCAGCCTTGGGACCGGAGGCTCGGGCACTCGGCAGAGGAGTTTGGGGACGTGCACCGAGCCAAGTCCTAGCAGTCACTCAGCCTGGCTGCCAACCTCACCACTGTCCGTGGCCTGACCTGTGGCACCTGTCAAGCTGCAGGCGACAGAGACGGCCAGGCCCAGTTGCAGGCACCCCACCCCACCCTACCCGCCGGCCTTTCAGGCAGCTTCCTACGGCTGAGTGCCCCACAGTGAGACTCTGGAGCATACGTAGGGTGGTGGCCAGTTTCCCACGCTGAGGGTGTGTGGGAGCTCCCGCAGCCTCATTTCTGCGGACGGTCACCTGGGACAGTAGGGAGCGCTGTGCGCCCCAGGTGTTTTCCTCCGCGCGGGGCGGCACTACTTCCAGAGGGAACTCGTAGGCGGGAGCGCGGAGTCCTCAGGGGAGAGGTGAGGGCCGGTTAGAGTGCTGCCTCCGGCCCTTGCGGAGCTGGCTGCTCCTCCCCGCCCGCCGGAAAATAGCGGGAAGAAGAGTGGTTGGGGTTTGTTTTCTCCTCCACGCATCTTCCTCGTTATGATAATGGGAGACTTCATTTTAAGGACGCGGTGGAAACATATTAGAGTGTTTGGCCCTCTGGCATGGAGCAGCCTCCCTGCCGCCTTTGTCTGGCTGCTTGACGGGCAGCAGCAGCAGCTCCATTTTTCTTATTCCTATTGTGGTTATTGGGGCAGTTGGAGGGGCTTACAGGAAGGCTTTGAGGAAGAGATGTTGCGAAACCGTCTCTCCTGACGGCTGCCAGCCGCCTTCAGCGAGGAAATAGCTGGCATTTTTTCCCATATCAATTAAAGAGGAAAAATCTGTATTTCCCCTCACATTTTCATTCAGATTTTAGAATTAGTGTCTTCAGTGGTATAAAGTTATCATTCGTCTCTATGCCATCTCCTTTAATGCTGTATTCATTCGCTACTCTAAAAATTCAGACGTAACCAAGTTGTCTCTTTTCTGTCCCTCTCAGAAATAATGGGATTTCACGGGAAACTGTGGAGATGGGTGACACTCGTAGACTGAAGACCTTGTCCCCGACAGACATGGCCAACGGAGGGCAGGAGGGAATGGGAAGGAGGATAGGGCTGGGGGGAGGGTGGGTAACGTTTCTGGGGATCCCAGGATTCTGTGATTTTTATGAGTATTTAAAGGAAGTGTTTGGTCAGAGGTCTGAGGCCACTGAACTTGAGAAAGCGGCTTGGAGTGAGCTGAGAAAGCATCTATTGCTTGAATATGCGACAACCTGCTATGACAGAAAAGAGGGCAGTAGAATGTTTTTTAATAGCACTGTGTGAAGTTTGGGTTTAGAGCTTGTGACTGCTAATCTCCCATACTCTTCGTTTATTTCGTCTCATAGTATACTGTTGCATATTTTATGTGTTTAGTTATTGGCTTCTCTCCCCACTTGATAGAAACCCATGAGAGCTGGGAGTTGTTTGTTCACTGTTGTCCTGGGGAGCCTAGCAGTGTCTGGCAAAGTACCTGCAGTTTTGTAAATTATCTACTGACTCAGTGAATAAAAAACAAATATGGCACATCATTTAAAGGCATTGTGAGAGAAGCACAAATCCAAAAACCACATGACATAAGAAAGGCTGATCTCTTCAAACCTGCTCTTTTCATTCTAGGGCAATAACTGATGAATAGCCAAGAAATAGTCATACCACCATTGCCTTTTCCAAAGAAAAATAATGAAAACAATAAGCTCTCACTTTGTTTTCCACTTCATTCTAGGAATTGTGTGTGGGGTGGGGAGGGGGAATGTGAGAGGGAGGGTAGGGTGAAGGGCGTCAAAAGTTACAATCTTGCACTTAACAAGGCATGGGGATGTAATGTACAGCATTGTAACTGTACATAGTTAATACTGTATTGCATATTTGAAAGTTGCTACATCTTAAAAGTTCTCATCACAAGAAAAAATTCTGTAACTATGTCCAGTGACAGATGTTAGACTTATTGTGATTATTCCACTATATGCAAATACTGAATCGTGTACACCTTAAACAAACATATGTCAATTATACTGCAATTTAAAAATAAGAAAAAGTAGTAGGAAAGTTTAAGGTAAAACATTTATATACTTCACTAATAGTTCTAGGGCCTGAAAGAAATCCTGTTGGACCTTACAGAAAGTTAATCATTTGAATTAACTACTGCTGTTACAAGTCACCCCCAAATTTTGTGGTTTAAACAAAGACCGTTTTATTTGCTCGTGATTCTTTGGGTTACAAATTCAGGCAGAGCTCAGCGAGGATGGCTCTACTTTGCTCCATGTTGTCTTGACTGGGGTGCCTCAACTGGATTCAGAGCAGGGTCTCTGTCTCTCTGCCTCATACTCTGTTTGTTGGTCAAAACAAGTCAAAGGGCTAGCGAGCATAGATGGATTCAAGAGTTGGGAAATAGATTCAACTCTTAAGGGGAGAGTGGTACAGGCACATTGCAAAAGGGATGTGGTTATAATGAGTGAAAGAAGCCTGTCACAAAAAGGTACATTATGTATGACCTTCTTTATATGAAATTCTATAAAAGACAAACTAATCTTGAGTGACAGGAAGCAGATTGTCCAGGGCTGGAGGGTGGGAACTGATATAAGGGCATGAGGGAACTTTTTGGGATGACAGAAATGTTCTGTACCTTGATTATGGTGGTATATGCAGATACATATTTTATTATAATTAGGCAAATTATACAGAAAGGGTAGGAAATTGGAGCGACCATCTTCAAAAATAATCTACTATACATGAAACCTTTCATTTGACAGAACCTGTAAGTCATCTGGTTTAGTGTCTCCATTTTACAAGTAAGGAAAGTGGGGTCCAAAACAGGAAGCTGTCAAAGGATACTGTTAGTGACAAAACCAGGATTGGAACCCAGACTCCTGACCAGTCTTCCTGTCACTTCTCCCACATCCTTTAAGACAGCGGAAAAGGGTGCCCTGGGCCTGAGTCCCACTGAGACTCACTTAGATGTAAGCATGTCTGGGAATAAGGGCTGGACCATGGTATCCCTTTGTACTCTAGAAATTTCCAGGGGACTCCAGTGGGCATGTACTCTGATCCTAGTTCTGAGAGACTATCAACAAGTTCCTGTAAGTCAGTGTCTATAATAAAGGTAAATGGAGCAATATTTATAAATGGAATTGAACACTGTGAGGGAAAAGATAGAAGGGCAGCTATGCCAATAGCCACCTCCTGTCTACAGTGTTGAGTGTCTACAGTGTTTAGGAACCTTTTGGGTTTCCTAAAAGGGTACTGGTAGAAAAGGACAAGGAGAAATATGTAACTATGAAAACATTATGATCTCTTCTAAGCTTTACTAAATTAAGACGCCCATTTTCAGATAAGAATTATTGCTAGCTTTTGTAATGTGTTTCATATGGTAAAATAGAACTGAAATAATAAATAGTATTGCTTACCCATAGCAATATGCAAATATTAGAACATTTAGGGAATTTGAAAATGTGAATACAGTACATTCTTAATCTTTAGTATAATGTCTTTACTCAGAAAAAAAAAAAAAAGACTTTGATCTATGTCCAAAGTGTCTCAGACATTTATCAGATGTATTCAACTCCTCTGGATGCCAAAGAACCTTTAAAAAAATATCTATGCCCTGACCAGGGTGGCTCCGTTAGTTGGGCATCGTCCTGCAAAGCAAAGGGTCACCAGTCTGAGTCCGTGAGGGCACATGCCAGTGTTGCAGGTTCAGTTCCCAGCTGGGGGAGTATGGGAGAGGCAACCGACTGATGTTTCTCTCTTGCATTGATGTTTCCCTTTATCTTTCCCTTCCCTCTAGAAAAATTAATAAATAAAATCTTTTACAAAATATCTGTGAGAGGGCAGAATAATGTGGGCTAAAATGATTTGTGGCTGATTTCAAGCAATTACTCAGAAACCTATGGACTTGAACTGTGGATGGAATCTGAACTTTTTGCTAACACAAAGTCACTTTTGAAACTACCAAAACACTAAAAAATGATCAGCAAGGGAAGTTTGTTTAAGAGAACACCACTCTGACAGATTTCTGAAGCTTGGGTTTTTCTTCATTTTGGTTTTGGGTTGTTATTTCACCATTTTTCTAATACCTGTATCAAACATTTTATGTTTACATAGTAAGCTTTTTATTAAACGAGGGGACACTGATTTGCATCTTGAAGTTGGGGTTTCTGTCTCAAAACTGCTGATTGAGAAGAGTCTATTCTTTCACAATCTTAAAATGTAGTTACAGAGTCACCTCCTGGCCTAACACTAATTTCAGGTGGAAACTGATGCATTTATGGAAATAATTCAAGCCAAAAAATCTACTCTCATTTGGATTACCCCAAAGCTTTGGTCCAGAATGGATTCCCCTTGGTTTAACTTGGGTTAAAGAGGGCAAAACAATACAGCATACAAGGGCATCAGCCCGAGGCTCTCTTAGTTTTAACTTCAGCAAACTTATAAAACTTAGCTCAGTTTAGACCAGACATTCTCAACTAAAGACCTTTTTAGATGTTACATTTCTACTCCATGGCTGCCATGTTTGAAATATCTGAATTACTTATGTAGTATTATTCATAACCCTTATAGCCTTTACTCAGGTACACACACATTTTTATTCCCCCCAATAGCATGGGAAACCATGTACAGATCAGCAGTTCTACTTTAGGAACTCAAGAACCCAGCATGATATGAAACTCATGAGGGAAATAAACCAAGGCTTCTAGGTCTTTTACGTACTTCCCTGCCTACCTGGTTCCCACTTCTCAGCATCACTGGTTTTCCTCTGGAACTGATGGTGGATGTAATCACTTCCTATTCATGCCATGAGTAAGAGAGGGATTCCTGCTCTAGACTTATGGGATGACTTCACACACAACACCTGACACTGAACAAGTTAGACTAACAAGCAGTTGATGAGTCACCTATACTCAGCCCAGGGGACTACACTGCACACAGGACTACATGGGACAGAATGAACAACCAGTACCTGGGGGCAGGGGTAGGCTTCTTTGTAGAATCAAAAGAATGGGGTGCCTCCTGGTTCTTATGGGAGGATGTGACTGGCTTGTTTGAATTCTGAGGGCTGGCAGGGAACTGAAACCCACAGTGACTCAGGGGTAAGCAGAAGTGATACCTGGTCTATTTGCTAAAGGGTTGTTTGGCTAGGGGACTTATCCTCTGGAGCAGAGAGGGAAAGGGAACTTGTGGTTAGGCCTTTAGAGGTCTCCCAGTTTTCCCCAGATGTCAAGGCATATATAATATTGAACCTTCATTTTTAGGCCTTACATCACAATAGCAAGGTCAGGACATTATTTCTAGATTGCTATATACAATACTCTTTTATAAATGGGAGGGGGGAAAAGGTAGAGTGAGGCAAAAGATGCACGCAAAACCTTTCTAGTTTATACTTTCAAATATACAGCCACAAAGCAAATGTTTACTGAGTATCTTCATGTCCTAGCACTAGACTAGCAAGACACTTAAAAGCAAATGGAATGTAGTCTGTATTTTGAAGGACTCAAATGGAGAATAGAGAACATAAGCAGATTGTCACCATACAGAGTGATGGATGTGGGAACAAAGATCTATGCATGTAAGAGCCCAGTGATGGGAGAAGTTCACTGAGCTGGGGCACAATGAAAGGTTCCACAGGCACAAAGGACAATGGCTCCTGAGCTGGCCTTGAAGGATCAGTAGGAATTGACCAATCAGAGAAGGGAGGTTGGGAGGATCATATCAGAGGAACTAGCATTACCAAAGGTGGAAATGGTCACATGTTAAAAATGAGTGATAAATCATCCACTGAGGATTGTGGGAGGCATTGTTAGCTAGGGATTGGGGGACAGGATTGACGCTGTCTCAGATAGGCAGTAAACCTGATATTGGTCTTGTGATTTTCTTGGATTTGACACCAAAAGTACAGGCAACAAAAGCAGAAATAAATGAGTGGGACTATATTAAACTAAAAAGTTGCTCACAGCCAAGGAAACCATCAACAAAATAAAAAGGCAGCCTACTACCAAATGAGATAAAATGTTTGCAAATCATTATTTGAGAAGGGGTAAATGACCAAACTGTATCAAGAAGTCATACAACTTTCTCTAAATTTCTGAGGGTCCCAGGTGAACGTTCATTTTGCTGAGTGGGACACTAAACAGCTAAAGGAAACCCCCTGAATGAGCAGGCCTTGTCAGTGGAAGTTCATCTTCAGACACTAGGGCAGCAAGCCAAGTCACTGGAGTAATACCAAGTGTTAGTGACTGTAGGTCTTTTCTCCTGGATCAGTTCATGGAGACCAAGCTCCAATGTCCTGACTAGGGTTAAAAGCCTGGCTGTCAGCATCAGAGCAGCCTGTGGAGAACAGGAACTGGAAGTCTTGTTGGTCAACGCGCAAACTTGCACTGAAGTCTCCTCTTCTGCTGTGGTATCACCCATTCCTGAGGATGCGAATCCCTCAGAAAGTAAACCTGATTTGTACCAGAGTGGAAGAAGGGCAGAAGGGCCCAGCTGTGCGGGGTAAACAGTTAACAGTCAACAATTAACACAATGAAGAGATTTGTGGTCTTCCTCTGGTATGGTGTCAGTGCTTTGAGAGGTCTGGAAAAAAGGAAATTACTCTGACATTCCAAAGGTATGTTATCGTGGGTGCAAAAAGACAATAGACAGGCTTAAGGTAAAGGCTGACTTTTGTCAGAGAAGATCCTAGCCTAGGACATGACAACCTGTCATAAATTGCTTTCAGTTAGTAAGTTTTAATTTCAGCCCTTCCTCTGTGGTTACTTTAGATCTGAATTTGTAAGGCTTCCATGCAGGCGTCCCCTGGGCTTGTCAAGTTAATGTGGTCCCTTTTTGGCCATTTGTGTTGAAACCCAGAGGATAGCTATATGGACATAGGCACTGAGAGAAGATATAGCCTTGGGCAGAGAGTGATGACTCCACAGGCAGGAACCCAGGGAAATGGATACCCCAAACTCATTCTCCCACCTACAAAATGCCTTCCAGTCCCTCTCACTGCCTGCCCCAATTAGAAGACAGAGGGCAAGGGAGCCTGTCCATGTTGTTCATAAAGCCGCATTTCTGGGACACAGGACAAAGGAAAGAAGGGTGGCGAGGGTTGTCTGGAGAGGCCAATGGTCATTTGATGTCAATTTCACTGTTTCATCCTTCTCTTCTTTACCAATCAGTAAAGAACATCCAAGATGCAAACCCTTTCAAGAGATGACTTAAAATGACTGAATTATAAAGTCTCTAAATAACCAAGAGCTTCCTATAATCTGTATAAAAGAAGCTGTATACCCAAACCTGGGCCAAAACCTACATCTGTATTTGGCAGAACAAAGTCTTTGAACTTACTACCATCAATTTAAATCTCGTCCTTAGATTTGAGGCTACCTAATAAGCTACACAACTTTTCTTTGACCTGTATGGTGAGAAATCTCTAAAAATTTGTTTTAATTAAACATCCCTACGGTGTATTTAATTTTTGTGAGAAAGGGAACACTTCAAACAAATTCCACAGTTTAAATTCTATAGAGGTTTACATAAATCCCAAGGATGAAATCATATTATAGTTAAATAACACCTTGAATTGTTTCCTACCATATTTCATAAAACAGATATTTCTCACCAGTATTCCTAAATAAAAAAATAATTATTCCACACACTGCAATATTCCATTAAAATGATGTCCAAAACAAGCAAAATTAACCAATAATGACACAAGTCAGAATAATGGCTATCTCTGATAGGAGAGAAGATTCAGGCTGGGAAAAGGCATGAAGGAAACTTCTAGGGTTCTGCTAGAAATGTTCTATATTTAGTTCTTGTTTTACATGTTGATACATATTACACATATCAAGAATCAATGAGCTTAACAACCTCAATGTGTAAGCACTTCACATATTACATTGCTTCTTGGTATGTTCTATGTCAATTTAAAAAGAAACAATTACCCAATAAATGACTTTTGCAATTACCTCCACAGCAAATACCGTAACATAGAAAAGATTCCGGTTTATGCATTTACCAGGGGTCAGCAAACTATGGCCACAAGCCACCAGCCTCTGTCATAAAGGAGGTGTTAGGGAACACAGTCACAGGCAGCATCCACACGACAGCTGCAGGGGTGAATAGTTGTGACAGAGGCCTATGATCCTTTAAGAAAAGGTTTGCCAACACCAGACTTAAGTAATATCTTTAAACTGTCCCTTTTCTATGATAGTCCAAATCAACCTCACCTAAATACCAAATTAAAAAGGAGAGTCAAAGGACAGCTGAGTAAATCACTCAGTTAACTGTAACCAAAAATGTCATAAAACTCCAACATGGGAATGGCAGCATTCTTTTGCCTTGAGCTGTACACAGATCACAAATTGCAATTTTATTTGGCCTTACACAATGTCAATTTTTTAAAATTTGGTAGTAATATTTTTAAAATATAGTGTTCACTTGAAAAAAAAACAATCAAGATTTTGGCTGCTCATATCAAAAAAAAGGAAGATGGAGCAACTGTGGAACCATATTCCTTTAAAGTCACAACGAGCTACAGTGCTCCAACAACACTGAGCCTATGCACTGGCTAACACTTCATTCACTCCGTGCCTGCACTGTCTAGAAGGTAACAGTTAAAAAGGATGAACAACTGGAAGGACAGATCACTAAGTAGTTTCCAATACAAACCAGAAAGTTTTAGAAATAAACATGAGGTATACTTTTTAAAAATCAGTTTATGGGGAGGTACCACTATTTAAAAAAGAAATGCTCTTTAATTAAGATGATTTACCTAATTACATAAACTCTTTTCATACTGTAGCTTTGACCAGGGTAGAGCTGAACACAATCAGCAAATTTAATCATTGCAAATTGTTTTCTACTGTTAAAGATAAACATCTTTTTTCTTTTTTCCCACTAAAAGCTTTTTGCCTTCAATACAGTCACTGGTGGTTATTGATAAAATGGAAATGTCATAAAATTTCCCTAAGTATATTTGAACCCTATAAATTCTATAGTTCACATCAGGGATTCCAGTTGAAATCACTTTTTAAAATGCTAATATATGTAAATAAAGCATAAAGCTTAACATAAATTAATATTACCACTTGGAATTGAAATACGAACAAAAGATGATTCATGAATATGGTAATGTTATTCTTTGGCACAAAATCTGAAAGCACTTTATGCATTTTAAGTGAATTTAAATTTTAAGTAAACTTCTAGAGAATCGTCTTCAAGCTTTAGAATTAACATCCAGCAAAAGTCAATATACAGCCACAGCCTGGAATTCTTGACAATCTGGCAAAAGCTAAGAATACAGTTGACTTTTTTTCCCATTAAGAAGGAAAATTTAACCAATACATCTATTTCTGTAGAGAAGTGTTGTTATATATCACTTAAAATTATGTTCATTAGCCCTGGCTGGTGTGGGTCAATTGGTTAGAATATCATCCTATAACCAAAAGGTTGCAGATTCAATTTTCAGTTGGGGTACATACCTGTGTTGCGGGTTTGGTTCCCTAGTCACTGGCATGCAAAAGGCAACTAATTGATGTTTCTCCCTCACATTAATATTTCTTTCCCTCTCTCTTCCTCCTTTCCCCCCTCTCTAAAATCAATAAGCATGTCCTTGGGTGAGGATAAAAAATTACGTTCATTAAAGCCAAATTGTAACTATTCGTATCTTTTATCCTAGATGTTAAATCTACCTTAAAAGTACCAAAATGAGACTCCGGCCAAGATGGTGGTATAAGTAGACACACTGTGCCTCCTTGCACAACCAAAATAAGGACAACAAAAACTTAGAAACAAAAAAACCCCCAGTATTGACAGAAAATTGAACTGTATGGAAGTCCGACAACCAAGGAGTTAAAGAAGAAACATTCATCCAGACGGATACGAGGAATGGAATTGTGCAGCAGGGTGGAGAAGATTCGTGGCAGAGCGGCAGCTGGTGGACCCTGGGCACACAGGTGGCGTCTGGTGGACCCAGAGAGGTGGAAGATTATAGAGGGGCTTGGCGTACAAGGCGGCTGGGGGACCAGGCAGTCCCACATTCATGCACAGATAAACCAGGTGAAACTGGAGAGTAAGACAGACCGCACAACCCAAGGTCCCGGCGGGGAAATAAATCCTCAAAACACCGACTGAAAACACCTGTGGGGGTTGAGATTCCGGAGAGACTGTCTGCCTCACAGGAGAGTTCACTGGAGAGACCCGCAGGATCCTAGAACGTACACAAACCCACCCACCCGGGAATCAGCACCAGAAGGACCCAGTTTGCTTGTGGGAAGCTGTGGAAGTGACTGAAATCTGACAGATAGTGGAGCAAGCGCCATTGTTCCCTCTTGGACCCCTCCCCCACATACTGTGTCACAACCCAGCCATGTGGGTTGCCCCACCCAGGTGAACACCTAGGGTTCCGCCCCTTACTACCTAACAGGTGTGTCAAGACAAAAAAAAAAAAAAATGGCCCGAACGAAAGAACAGAACAAAGCTCCAGAAATAATACAACTAAGTGACAAAGAGATACCCAACCTACCAGATGCACAGTTCAAAGCACTGGTGATCAGGATGCTCAGAGAATTGGTTCAGTTTGGTCACAAGTTAGATGAACAAATGAAAGCTATGCTAAATGAAATAAAGGAAAATGTACAGGGAACCAATAGTGATGGGAACGAAACTGGGACTCAAATCAATGGAGGGGACCAGAAGGAAGAAAGACAAACATAAAAGAAGGGAGAAACAAGAATTCAAAATAATGAGGAGAGGCTTAGGATCCTCCAGGATATCTCTAAACGTTCCAACATCCGAATTATAGGAGTACAAGAAGGAGAAGAGGAAGGGCAAGTGGAAAAGATATTTGAACAAATAATAAAGGAGAATTTCCCCATTCTGGCAAAGGAAATAGACTTCCAGGAAGTTCAGGAAACTCAGAGAGTCCCAAAGAAGTTGAACCCAAGGAGGAACACACCAAGGCACATCATAATTACATTAGCCAAGATTAAAATGAGGGAGAGAATCCTAGAAGCAGCAAGAGACAAGGAGACAGTAACCTACAAAGGAGTTCCCATCAGACTGTCAGCTGATTTCTCAAAAGAGACCTTACAGAAAAGAGACCTTACAGGCAAGAAGGGGCTGGCAAGAAGTATTCCAAGTCATGAAAAGCAAGGACCTACATCCCAGATTGCTCTACCCAGCAAAGCTTTCATTTAGAATGGAAGGGCAGATAAAGTACTTCCCAGATAAGGTCAAGTTAAAGGAGTTCATCAGCACCAAGCCCTTATTTCATGAAATGTTAAAGGGACTTATCTAAGAAAAAGAAGATGAAAAACATGTATAGTAAAATAACAGCAAACTCACCATTATTAACTACCACACCTAAAACAAAAACAAAAACAAACTAAGCAAACAACTAGAACAGGAACAGAACCACAGAAATGGAGATCACATGGAGGGTTAGCAACAGGGAAGGGGGAGGAGGAGAGAAGGGGAAAAGGTACAGAGAATAAGTAGCATAGATGGTAGGTAGAAAATAGACAGGGGGAGGGTAAGAATAGTATAAGAAATGTAGAAGCTAAAGAACTTACAAGAATGACATACAGACATGAACTAAACAGGGAAAGTGGGTGGGAGGGGGTGTGCAGGGCAGAGGGGAGTGAAGGGGGGAAAATGGGACAACTGTAATAGCATAATCAATAAGCTACATTAAAAAAAGGTAACAATGAAATTTACTGCAAAATACTCTAAATTTGCTGTTTTTCACTAAACTCCCAAAGAAAACACAAGTTTTATTTCAGTGCTAACATAATTAAAACACAACCCATCATACTTTCTTACATCATATATGAAGCTGAGGAAGTTTTTATTTTATTCAGCAAAGATGTCTTAAACAGAACTATTTATAAGGGACTTGCATCCTATTATGCTATGTCTTATTTGTGATAATTCTTTTGCTCTCAAAATTTACAGTTCTGGAATTGGAGACTATTAAGCTCCAGATAAGTTTTTCTATCCAAACTGCTTACCTGATTATATTTCTGCTGTGTTTCATCATTTAAAACAGTGATTTTTCTATCAGTGTGCTTAAATTTTTTAAACTTGCACTACCTATTTAGTTAAGGGCACTGATCTCTTTTTTCTTAAGATTGTCAAATAAAAAAAATGACAACAGCTAGCCAGGACAAGATAGCTCAGTTGTTTAGAGCATCATTCCAATACACTAAGGGTGAGGCTTTGATCTCCCGTTAGGGCACACTCAAGAAGCAACCAATGAATGCATAAAGAAGTGGAACAAAAAAATCGATGTTTCTCTCCCCACACCCCAGAAAAAAAATCAATGAACAAATTTTAGAAAAATGACAACAGCCAACACAACAATCAATGCAACAATCACCATCCAGTGTGAATGAATCAAAGTTATACCTATTTTTTTGGTCAGATTGGCAAAAATATGTAATACATTTTTTGGTGTGCTGCAGAATTTTAGTAATTAGTATATGTGTGCCATGAGATGAAAAAAGGTTGAAAACAGCTGAAAACATGTGCAACATGCTTGGAGAAAATCTTTTCCATACTAGTTCTGGCATAGATACAAACCATAGTGACATCAGTGGGTCAAGGGGCATTTCCAAAGGCCATCTGAAGATAAGCATCATTAGCCTAAAAAGAAAGATTAAGAAGAGATCAAAAAACAGAAATATCGTGTTGGTCCAAATTTTTATTTCAAAAATATTTCACAGCTTTTTACAACTTTCAGCCATCTCTTAAGCATGCTGAAAATATTACCATTGCCCTTATTCAAACAAAAGGAGTTAAAATATGGGATGACTAACTGCCCTGTCCAGGCCACAAATATCCATGGAAAAACAGAAACCAAAGCTAACCTTGTGAGTAAAAAGGCAAACATTTCTGCAGCCTTTGTGCACTGAATATTACTGCATTTTGATCTGGAATTACCAGGCAGATAATTTGATGTACTGACAGAACACTGGAGTTTGGATCCCCTTTCTACCTAGTCTTCCCCACCAGTGGTCACACAGAACACAGAGGCTGACTAGTTCCTCACAATCCAACCTGAAATGGTGCCCACTCCCTGTACAGCAATCAGATCTCTGACAGCACGGGGGGGCTCTGCGTGCTGGGGCTTTCACATAGGGCCCACGGCAGGGGTGTAAACAGAGAATAAATACTGACTCTTGAATTAGCTCAAGGATGGAATCACTTACCTTGGCCCACAAACCTCCCACCTGCTTAGAACCTTAAATTATTGTAAAAGCTATAAAACGCAAAGACAGAAACCAATTAAGATAGATGGCTTTTTCTAAACCAAGCCTGGCAACTTGCGAGCAAGGAAAAGAAGAAAATCAAAACAGAAAGCAAGGAAATTCTGAAAGACCCGAGGGTTTCAGAAAAGCCTGTGTATAGCCAGGCCTCTTTAAATTAAAGAGAATTTAATTTTAAAAATCAAACACTTTAGTGATTGATATGTAGAAATGATTTTTAAAAAATCAGGTACTACATATAGGTTAACTGAAATATCATTTCTACTCTAAAAAGAAAATTGAATTTGTTCTACTCAATTTTTTCAAAGTTTAATTTTAAAATGGTGTATACATTTTTATCACTGATTCCCATGTGTAAACTTTAACACTGGATATTAAATGATAAAATTCCCCATATTAGTTTCCCTAAATTTCCAAATAAAACTGTCCAAATACATTATAGTTTCTTGGTTCTTTCTGCAGTTTATATGACATAAACTTTCACCTGATTCTCATAAGTGAGAATGGGAAACAGTACAAGAGGAAAGGCAGGTGATTTAAATTCTTTTGCAGTGATGGTGACCTTATCCATCCATTCCAATGCTGTCCTCAGTAAGCAGCATGCAACTAACAGGAACTATCCAAAAATATAGTTTATATGCATAAAGCAAAAACATTTTCTTTGATAAAACTAACTGGCTCTTGGCCCTGGCTGGATAGTTTAGTCAATTAGTGTGTTGTCCTGACAAGTCAAGACTTGGGTTCCACACCTGGTCCGGGAACACACAAGAACCAACCAATGAACGCACAACTAAGTGGAACAACAAATCAATGTCTCTCTCCCTCTTGAAGAGAAGAGAGAAGAAAGAAGAGAAGAGAAAAAAAAGAAACAAACAACTGGCTCCCATACAGAGGGAGTAAAAACAATACTTTAGCCTCATCAGCATGAGGCTCTGATCAAGGAGCCCACCCAGCCACCCAGGAAGGCCAGCGGCCCCTTCTGAGCACAGACACGCAGAGCCCAGGAAGAAGCAATGGCATCCCCGCCATTCAGTCGGAGCCCTGTCCACTGACCAGGTACTGCCGCACAGGAACTGCTGCACCGCAACTCTCCACTGCCGCTCTCTCGGGAGGCACGGCCACCAGAAGCCCCGCTCCTCACCCTCGGCTTCCGGCCCACCAAGCAGCATCCCATTTCCCGTCTCCACCACTGGTGCACCAGGCCCTTCTCTTCTCGTTCCGCTCCAACTGACAGCCCTCCACTCTCCCCTTTCTAAACTCTACCCCAGCAGCGCTTGGGCACCAGAGCTCTTTCCCCAGGCCACCGCCTCCCAGGGCCCATTCAGGAGGGAGCCAGGGGCAAGTCTTCCCCAACAAGGGGTCTGCTACTGCTGCGGTCCTGACATGGGAGAGATGAGCGCTGGCGGGCTGACATGGACACATTCTCATAGAAACAAGTATAAAGGGTAGTCAGATTCCACTGTATCATTAGTACAACCTTTTAGCTATATTATGAGTAGTATGTATTTATATCTCCACAACATTGTTTCTGTGGAAATATATGTTCCAGGCTGTAAGCAACAATCTGCAAATTTTGATTCAGCCCCACTCATGAAATGAACATTGTCTATATCCAGTTCATGATGTGAAGAATCTTTACACCTACTTTAAAGATGACTAAAAAATACTATAGTGTGTTCTGAAAGTTTTAATACTGAATTCTGACAATACATAAATAAGAGGGTTTCTTTTTTTACTAATTCATTTCACATTTATTCTTAAATCTCCTATGTAAAACACTCCCACACTAAATGAACATATTATGTATACAACCTAGATAGGCTCATAACCATAGTTCCAATGGACAGCATGGTAACATAGCTTCACATATTCTGTCTGCGACATGAAATTAATACCAGCAGGAAAATTCTAGAAAAGAAAAAGCTTAACTAATTTGGGAAGTTACTGTGTGTAGTTACTACATTGATTCTGCTTTTACATATTCTATTTTTAAAAAATCAGTTAATAAAAACATTTTTTGAGAAACCTCACCCTTTTCCTTAGCTTTCTGAAAAGGGGTCTGAGATAGGACTCGTTCTGTTTCTGCTAGCACTGTTCAGTTTACCCTGCACACTGTGCTTCTCAGTAGTCTCTAGCAATCGGTTGGTTAGCCCAAACACAAAGAAGGAACTGAAGAAAGAATGGGTAAATTTAGACTACAGTGCCACCCAGTGGTTGAACAAGTTTAAAAGTTCACTAACACACAAAACAGTATATATCATCCTTAAGAGTAAATTTCTCAACTGATTACAGTATCATCCACCAATATTTAATTAATAAACTATACCTCCTCACTCTGTCATGTATGTTTTAAAGTTATGCCTTTGGTAATTCACTAACTTCCCTATTCTATATATATTCCTAGCTCAAAGATAATCCACTTTCCCCTAAAAAGAATTACCATATTACATAAATAACTATTTGATCGAGATTTTCTATTACATAAAATTCACCCCTACTAGATTATCAGTCATAATACCATATGTAGTGTGATATTTAATCCCCCAAGTATATTTTTGTAGTATTTTGACTTTCTACTCTTGCAGTAAGAAAAGTAATTCAATTAAAAATTCCCACTGAAAAGCCTAACTAAAGGAAAAGGAAAAAAAAAGGAACAATAATCTATACCCTCTCCTCACCCCACTCCAGAAAACTACAAACTACTGCAGTGCCTCTTGGGTTTACCTGTGCAAAGAACATCCTTCTAGATGCAGATAAACAGGGAAGGCTGAGAAGAACATATTCCCTGCCCCTCCAGGGGCATTCCCTGTGCAATCCTATATAAGGAGAGGCTGTCACTCTAAGAGAAATCTTCAGTTCATAACTAGTTCCCATGTCCTACCTAGTTCTATATCATTTCTTCAACAGATTCAAAATCTGGATGACCAATATGCTACACTTAAACTGTAAATGCAAGTAAAAGTATTTACTGTATTTAAAGCTCATGGTCTGAACACAAGTAATTTGTAAACAAATGCTGAAATAAATTTGGGATTTGCACACACTCTATGAAAACTATTTACTAGAGACAGAAATGCTGCAAAGAGTGAGGGAATGAACCTATCATAGAAAGAATAAGCTGTCTGTAGAACTGAGAAAATGAACAGTCTCTGAAAGGTTACTGATGTGTTTGCTGTTTTCACTGCTAATGTCTTCCCCCCTCGCTGTCATTACCTCTCATAAAGCTTCTAGAGCTCTCCCGTCAGTGCGCTACTTTGTAGAGTCTTTCCTTTTTAAATGTAGAACTACTCAAACTTCATGTTTATTCCACTGCTGTTATTCAATTTTTGTATTTATATTAATAAATCAGCTTTTTAAAAAAATACCAGAAAAACATAAATATATGCTGCCTTTGATTAACTTCTATATCCAAGTGCATATCAAAATCATAATGCATATGTCAGAAATGCTTATTGAGCTTTCCCTTCCCAGTTTTTAACCCTTGACAATCCAAAAATATAAAAACAGTTATTAACCAACCCAAATGTTCTCCTTATTTACTTAAAAGTACATACCTTAAGGAATTTGGTGATGATGTCCCTATCTTTATGGTCATCACCTTTCCCTAAAGATTCTCCCAGTGCCTGAAGAAAAATAATGTTCCTGCTAATTAGTACAGAGCAACAAATGAACAGATATATTATCAACACCAGTCCAACCATGGCTTATTACACAGACTCGATGTCTATTTAAAAACCTGATGGATTTTTTAGATAATTAAAAAAAACCCCACAAGTTTGCCACTTAAATTGCAAAAGCATGTTATATTCAAAATACAGAAGAAGGGGTAGGGGGAGTTATGCTAATACACATGGGATTTCTTTTAGGGGGAACAAAACTGTTCTAAAATTGGCTTGTGATGATAACTGTACTACCCCATGAATACTAAAAAATTATTGACTTGTACACTTTAAATTGGTAAATTACATGGCATGTGAATTTCTCACTAAAGCTGTTAAAGAAAAGGAAAGGGGGAACAAAAGCCCAGAATTTATTGCTCATACCAATTATTCCAATGAAATTTATAGACAGATGCTGGGGTAGGGAGAAGGGGTACAATTAAAAAGATATCCTCCTCAACTATGATGTCAACATGTGCAAAAGCCAAGAATGAAAGGAAAAAGAAAACAGTTTACGTTTTATTCAGCATTAAGAGCTTTAAATTAAACCATATTGTTTTCTCAAGCTAGATATCTGAATAATTCAAAATTAATTCAGATTGCATATATCATTCCATATTCAACACACTGGTAAAAATTAGAAAGCAAAAGATTGCCCGGTGTTGACAGGGGTTAGGGATGTGAGACACACCCTGCTGATGGGGTACAGACTGGTACAGCCATTCTGGAGAGCAACTAGCAGTACTTAGACAAGTCAAATTACACACACCCAGCAATCTCACTCCTGAGTCCGGAGGGGTGATGTACAAGATTATTTATCACAAAACTGTTTGTGGTGAGAGGGAGCTGGGAGCAACCTAGTTGTCCGTCATTATGGGGGAACAAAGGTAAAATGCAGGGTACGAACTATTAGCAATTAAAAGCAAGGATTTAGATGTACATAAGGA
Source organism: Tonatia bakeri (assembly GCA_004024845.1). Classification (NCBI taxonomy): domain Eukaryota; kingdom Metazoa; phylum Chordata; class Mammalia; order Chiroptera; family Phyllostomidae; genus Tonatia; species Tonatia bakeri. The sequence continues at coordinate 40,801 of PVIA01011430.1, forward strand.
ATCAAGGATGGATATTAAAAACAGTTCAAAGTATATAAAGAAGTAAAAAACAGCATGAAGAATTTCACAGTACAGTGCCATTTATATAAATCAAAAACACATACATGCAAAACACTACTGGTTTTAGAAGACCACCAACAAAACAATGCACAACAAAAATATTAGAATGCCTATTTCTGAGGGCAAGAAGTAGGGAACTGTGAATGGAGAATGAAAAACGGAGTGAACAAATGGAAGCAAGAAATCAAAGAAGGGCCTTTGTAATAACCAAAAACAGTGTGTTCTAAACTGAGCAATTGGATGAACTCAACCATTTGCTCCAGAGAGTGAAAGGTATGATGTGAATGAGGTAAGATGCGTATAGCGATGGCCTCTAACTTTCAGTTGTGGTGTTTTCTTCATGAACTTTCCAATCATTCTGTGTGTCTGCCTCTTTAGGTCCCTGATCACCTACAAAGTTCATTGAAGTATTACTTATTGATCTAATCTAAAGCTGCTTTCAGATCATTCCTCAATTCCTAAGAAAGGTGAAAAATTACACCTAGCATAAAATTTCAGTGATGTTTCACTTCATCTTTTACAAATAAGTACAATTCATCTCAGACTACCAGTCAAGATGGCAGAATAGGTAAACACTGTTCTTACTTCCTCAGGAGACTACAACAAAATTACAACTAAATGAAAGAACTGCCATTACTGAGAACCATGTAAAGACTACTCTGAACTCCAGAAACATTATTAATGTCAATAGTATAAAATGAGTGTCTCATCTATATCTGCAGCTATCACTACATTTCTAACACCAGCAAATTCCACATTCTATTCATATCCAGTTTGTGACCATTTAATAAAAATGGCAGCTTTAAAGCTGGACCCTTATATTATAGCATATACAAAAATGCACTCAAAAGGAATCAAAGACCTAAATGTAACTATAAAACTCTTAGAAGAAAACATGGGGGAAATCTTCATAACATTAGATTTTGGAGTGTTTTCTTGTATACAATACCAAAAGCACAGGCAACAGCAACAACAAAAATAAGTGGGACCTCATCAAAATTAAAAATGTTTGTATGTCAAAGACACTATCTATAGAGTGAAAATATAAACCATGGAAAGGAAGAAAAAAATTGCAAACCATATATATGATAAAGATTGATATCCAGAATACACAGAAACTCCTACAACTTAACAACAAAAAACCAACATGATTAAAAATGGACAAAGGACCTGAATAGAAGACATAAAAATGTGCAATAAGCAAATGAAAAGATGCTCAACATCACTAGTAAGTGAGGACATAAAAATCACCACCACAATGAAACATCATTTCATACCCATTCGGATGGCTGTTAACAAAAACAAAAACAAAACAAAACAAAAACAACCCCCTGCCCCCAGAAAATAACAACTGGTAGATAGGATATGGAGAAATGGAACCCTTGGGCACTGCTGGAAATATAAAATGGTGGAGCTACCTCAAATGTTGGCAATACCCCAAAGTTAAACATTTCCCTACTTCTTGCCCTCAAAAGTAGGCATTCTAATATTTTTGTTGTGCATTGTTTTGTTGGTGGTCTTCTAAAACCAGTAGTGTTTTGTGTGTATGTGTTTTTGATTTACATAAATGACATTGTACCAAAACACATTATAATTAAAATGTCAAAGGTAAAGAAAAGGAGAGGTTCTTAAAAGGAACAACAGAAAAATTTGTTACATACAATGAAACCCAAATAAGATAATGAGCAGATTTTTCAATAGAAATTTTGTGGGCCAGAAGGCAGTGGCACAATAATATTCAAAGTACTGAAAGGAAAGAAAAATGTCCCAACCAAGAAAACTCTACTTGGCAAAATTATAATTCAGAACTGGAGAGATAACAAGTTTTCCAGACAAACAAACACTGATAGTCCATCACCACTAACCTGGCCTTACAAGAAATGCTAAAGGGACCTTTTTAAACTGAAAATAAAGGGCAGTAATTAGTAACAAGAAAACAGTATGAATGTATGAATCTCACTGATAAAGGTAAATATAGAGGTGGTGAATTAATCACTTATAAGGCAAAAACAGTAAAAATAATTATAACTAATTAGTTAAGGAATACACAATACAAAAATATGTAAAACATGGCATCAAAAACATAAAACATGGGCTGGGTAAAGTAAAAATGTGGAACTTTAGAACACATTCAAACTTAAGTTGTTATCAACTTAAAACAGTCTGTTCTAGCTAGAAAATAAACAAATCATGAGGATGTAATGTACAGCATGGTGACTATAGTTAATAATACTATACTGCATATTTCAAAGTTGCTAAGGGAGTAGCTCTTAAAAGTCCTCACCATAAGAAAAACTGTAGGGAGTTCCGGCCAAGATGGAGGCATAGGCAGTCGCATTGTGCTTCCTTGTGCAACCAAAACTAAGGACAACAAAAACTGAGAAACAAAAATACAACCAGAACAGAGAGAAATTAACTGAACAGAAGTCGGACTCCAGTACATCCAGACCGGTAAGGAGAGGCAGTCGGAGGCCTGCGTAGAGGGGTTGAAGGGTCCCGGCAGGACGAAGCACTGGCTGGCAGGCGCGGGCGTGCAGGGCGCAGACGGCAAGGACAGACCCCTGGCGGACCCTGGGCGTGGGAGGCGACTAGCAGACCCAGTGAGGGAGGCAAGGTAGCTAGCTGTCCGCAGCCACAGCTGCTGCATTTAAAAGCCTAAGAGCCCCGTCTGGGAGCTGAGGCTGGGACTCTCTCAGCCTCACAGGAGACTTCTCGGGGAAGCCCACAGAGTCTGAGAAAGTGCACAAGCCCACCCGGGAGTCAGCACAGGAAGGGCCCAATTTGCTTGTGGGAGGCAGTGGAGGGGACGGAAGTCCTAGAGAGAGTGGAGCAGGGACCATTGTTCCCTCTCAGACCCCGCCCCCACATACAACCTCACAACCCAGCAACTGGGGTGCCCCGCCCTGGTGAACACCTAAGGCTCTGCCGCCCTTACCTAACAGATGCAACCAAACCAAAGGAAAATAAAAAAGATGGCTCAAACATATTTGAAAGCCCCAGAACCAATTTTTTTAAGTAACCAAGAGATAGCAGAATTACCAGATGCACAGTTCAAAGCACTGGTGATCAGGAAGCTCACAGAATTGGTTGATTTTGGACATAAATTAGATGAACAAATGCAGGCTACGATAAGAGAAACGAAGGAAAACGCACAGGGAAACAATAGTGAGGGGAAGAAAACTGGGACTCAAATCAATGGAGTGGACCAGAAGGAAGAAAGGAACAACCAAACAGAAAAGAATGAAGAAACAAGAGTTCAAAAAACTGAGGAGAAGCTTAGGGACCTCCAGGACACCTTTAAATGTTCCAACATCCAAATTATAGGGGTACCAGAAGGGGAAGAGGAAGGGCAACAAATTGAGAACTTATTTAAACAGATATTAAAGGAAAACTTCCCCAATCTAGCAAGGGAAATAGACTTCCAGGAAGTCCAGGAAGCTCAAAGAGTCCCAAAGAGGTTGGACCCAAGGAGGAACACGCCAAGGTACATAATAATTACATTAGCCAAGGTAAAAATGAAGGAGAGAATCCTAGAAGCAGCAAGAGACAAGGAGACAGTAACCTACAAAGGAGTTCCCATCAGACTGTCAGCTGATTTCTCAAAAGAGACCTTACAG
>PVIA01011431.1:0-10780 GCA_004024845.1 Tonatia bakeri
AAAGGAAGGACAACCCAATCATTTATAAAGAAACCTGTTTATTGCCAGGAGCTAAATGCAAGAATGATTAAGGTATTCTACTGAATTGAAGCAAAATTGTGCCCCAGATGTTTGCATGCTGCTGTGTATATTTTTCCGGTTAACATTTGCCTTCCAATCTCCCTCTAGTTGCCCTTGAGAGCAAAGAAGCCTGATTGTACAACTGAATAAGTCTACTTTAGGGCTCCTTTTAGGGAGATTATACCTTGCCAGTTAGAAGTAAATTTCCTCACCTTGTTTGCTATTACTTAGACCTTTCTGTAAATTTAGTGCTTTCACACATCTTACAGTAATGGGTCTAAGACATTTGTAGCAAAAGAAGATTGCTTTTGCCTTTTCTCCCTCAACTCTGTTTTCTTACTAAAATCCATGCAGAGAAAATCACACTCAGAAAGTCTGAGAGAGCATTAGAAAAAGTCTAGGTGATTCAGTTAATGTGTCTGCACACAGTGCACAGTACCTCCACCTGCATCACGTATCAATATGAAGGGCAAGAACATAGCTTTCTTACAATCGAACCCTTTAGGAGAAGGCACGTGAATACTTTGGCTCAGAATGAACCTCGTCCCAAAGTCAGAGAAAGAACACTTCACTCAACTTTCTTTAGGGCAATGCCCTAGTAGGGGCAATGCTACTGTCTAGAGGGCATTTTGAAAATCCATGGGGGTGATTTTATTGCCATACTATGTAGGGGCACATACTATGTTGGATGTCCTCTGAAACATTGGACAGTCCTAATCTAATGAAAGGTCATTTTCACACTTACATGACTTTTGAATGAAGCTATTGAATAGACAGAAATAATGGACTTTGGGATGGTTTTAATAATAGTGAATTTCCCAGAAATGCAATTGTCGTGTAATTTTTTCTTAGTTTTGTTAAGGAGGCATGTATTTTGTCAGGAATTTTACCAAAAGTTAGTTGTTCACCATTTTGGAAAGTCGTGTTAAATAACAAGCCCTCTCAGAATATTGGGGTGACCATACAATCCATCCAAGCAGTCTGCATTTGAAACGATCACAAACACAATGCTTCTATGAAGATGTATATGTATGATGTACGTATAGATGTATACATTGACTGCTCAGTTGATTTCTCTATCTATCCCTGGACCATCACTGGACCCCCTCTGCCTCCTGTGCCAATACTGCTTCATGGGCAAGAAATCAATTTCTGTCTTCACTGATCCACTGCATTTTGGGGATCTCTTTGTTATAGCAGCTTAGAACATATCCTAAGTACCTTCAAACAATCTTCAAATGATATGAACATGTTTTCATCACTGCAACCTAATTCTTCTGCCCCTTAATGTCCTCAAATCTTCAGTAAAAATATTCTGTGTTGCAAGTGCTTATGTTATATGAACTCTTTTTGAAACTAGAAGGCAGGGCTGCATTTCTCACCTGGGTTTGACATGGTGCGGGACAGAAGCATCTGTTACGAAAGTAGGAGCTCGTAGGGTTGCCCATGTGTCTGCCCTCAAGCCAGTCCTGGTTTTTACTTATGATCAAGTTCAAAGATATCTAGACAGGAACTAGGATGTGTTCAAGGCTGGAAATAAGGATTGAAGCCATGCTAGTGGGTTGAATCACAGGATGTTGCTGATAGGCAATCACACGTACTCTAAAAATCTCAACCACTAGTTTCTTCCTGAAGAAGAGCGAGGGTCCAGCAGTGCTTACCTGGCACTTGGTTTAGAGCCAATTCAAATCCTCCAGTAATCAGATCTGCTGGGCTCCCATCATAGGTGAAATTAATCAACCATGTCCTATTTTTCTTTGTGTACCCAGCACCTAACACAAAACCAGGAACACAATAGGCCTTGATAAATATTTGATTCATTAATTAAATAAGTAATGATGGACTCCACAAACCCAGAAGGATTCAAGAAGGAGCAAGACAAATAATTAACAATGAATTTGTAGAACTCATTTGAGCTTTGGGGAACGGGACGAGTGTGGGCAGAGGGGGCTTGGATGATGACTTTAAATGTCACACCTTATATGGGAATCTTTGGTAAATGTCAAAAATTACCATCTAGAAGGCATCATTTAAAAGGCTTCATCTGCAAGCTTAAATGATAATGAAGGTCACCTACAACTCTATTCTAGAATGCATGCTTAAAACAGGGACTGTTCTATGGAAGTGTCCTGTTTTCAAGCCCAGTGTCCTTTCCAATTATTCATTTTGCCTATTTTCCAGCTCATTGTGAAGTTAATTGATTTCATGGTGCTGGTGAAAGGAGTAATCATCAATAAATTGAAATATTGTTTCTATCCACCTGGCTTTTTCAGAACATAATGTGGAATTATAGGATCAATGTCAGTGCTCTGTAGTAAATGACAGTACTGGTCAACCTGCTTCCTCTTTTTTTCCCCCTTAGAGAAGTCAGAAAATAAGCTACGTGCAGAAGTACGAAGAAGAAGAAGAAGGAGCAAGCCATGTGGCTAGAGCATTCCGAGAAGAATGAAGCAATGGCTTCTTACAGGAAGCTGGCTTCTGTGTTATAGGAACAGTTGAGACATCCAGTGTGACAAGAGTGGAATAAAGGGAAAGGAAGGTAGAAAGCTAAAAAAAAAAAAAAAAAGCCAGAGGGGAAAAGGCACAGAGCAGACTGTCAGCCTTTGCAAGGACCTTGCTTTTTTCTCCGAGATGAGAAGTTACTGCTTAAAACCTTAAAGATTATCCCACCTACTTCGTAGTCAGGAAGGCAAGCACGTCTCTGAGTGGGAGATTAAAGGGAGGAGGACAGGAATCGGGTGGAGGGAAGTCATGGAAAGGCTGTCTTGATACCATAATTGTTGCTTTGCTAGTTTCCTCCTTATGCTTCCTTGTGCCCAACTACAATTCAACGCCAGAGTTTTTCCGAGGAGTTTAATCACTTCCTATTATTTCCTTATTACAATCAAGTGAATGTATGCATTAAAAGCATAGGATGATAATAAACAGTGTGGGTTTTTTATAATGCAAACATGTGCTTCTGTTTTTGGAGTCATTCATTTGAGTTCATCTTCATTATAGTTCTTTGGTGGAAAGCTAAGTACTTTTGAGGGGGGAAAAAGAATGTCTATTTGAATAAAACACATTCGTTCGATGAATTATTATTTTTCTGTAAAGTCAATACATGAAACTGAAATCTCCACTCTCAGCAATCAATGTTTTAACCTTTCAAGGACATTTTTTCTGTAGAAAGGAGTAATTATATACAATCAGATTTAATTACGTTAAGTGGAATGAGATGCAATGCCCATGCCCATTAAGCTAGCAAGTTGCGCTTGCCTGACCTTTTGATTGTGTCAGCAAGAATGTCTCTAGCCACCAGAAGATCCTGTTTGAGGCCATTTCTCAGAAAGCAGGAAGATGTAATTATCCCTTTTTAAAAATTCTCACTTGAAGATATGTATATTGATCTTAGAGAGAGAGGAGGGGAGAGACAGAGAGAGAAAGAGAGATGTGACAGAGAAACAGCAACCCATTGACTCCCATACTCATGCCCCAACTGGGGATCAAACTTGCAACCTGCAACCTAAGTATGTGCCCTGACCAGGGACCGAACATGCAACCACTTTGGCACACGGGTTGATTCTCCAACCAACTGAGCCACTGGGCCAGGGAAGATGTGACGATCTTTTAAGTTGAAGACAATGTGACAAAGAATTCTTCCTAGATGCCAGTTGGCTGTTCTCATTCCACATTAGAGAAAAGCCAGGGAACTGTCCCTCATAATTTCAATTCCAGATTCCAGGGCTAGGAATGCTTTCTTGGAATTCATGCACCAGGAGATGCTCTGCCTCATTCAATAGCAATTAGGATCATAATCTGAATTGCTCCAATTTCTCCAAAACTAGGTTTATTTTTTCAACAAATTCATGGGAAGAGGGGAAATGGATCTAGTCTTTTGGAGCTGGACTTTATCTACAAGTCAAAAAGATCATGAAGGTCACCTTTGATCCTATTATTCTAGAATTCTAAGATGACATCTATCACTAAAGATAATTAAACTAAGATCCCAGTAAATCAGAGATGTCCTAGAAGGTTACCTCAAAGAGCCAGAAAGGGCAGAAGGCAATGTGGCAAGACCACTCTGAAGGGAATCACGTGGCTGTCACTGGGGTTCCCAGGCTCACTCAGCAGTGGGAGGGGTAAGGCATCTGAGGATCCACAGATTTACTAATCAACCCAGTGCTGCTCTAAGCCTTGGTTGCAAAGTGAGGTTAGGGCAGAGGCTGGGGTCAAGGTCACTGGGACTGTGCTCATGGTGTTTATATTTTTGTCCCTTTCACCCTAAGATCTCATGGTTCTGTATTCATGATGATAAGAAGCCCAGTTGAAAACACATTCTCTAGTAAAATATAACCAAGTAAGAAAACAAAGAGAGTCATACTATTAATATTATTACTGAGTATCATTATTAACAATAGATGGGCTACTGGGGGCTAATCCTATACTAAGTACTATAGGCAATGTGTTATTCAATTCTTACACCAATCCAGTTCACAGATGAGGAAACATAGACAGTTTTGACATTAAGTATATGATTTACCCCCAAGGAAAGTGGAAGTGTGCAAGGCAGCAGAGGTACTAAGAAGTAACGAATATGAGATTCTCTTCTAGGTCCGTCTGACCCTGAAACCTCAGGTCTTAACTACAAGGCTGCTCCCTAGAGATAGATAGATAGATAGATAGATAGATAGATAGATAGATAGATAGATAATCAGTGCACATGGTTAAACATACATGTCAGTGAAGTCCGTGTGCTGTGGAGAGTTTTATCCAGCAGGACTGAAAGTGCCCCTGGCTTCTAATTGGTCTGAGATGATTGGCAGTTGGGAAACTTGATGCTGTTTCTATGGCATCAAGTTTCAGTGGGGATGAACCCTGTGGACTGAACACTGTATACCAGGTAGCCCAAGACATCATTACTTCATTGAAGTATTGCCGCAAACAAGTTTGGCACAAACCACATTTAACAGTGAGAAAGCTGAGCCCTAGGAGGCCACGTGGAGTCCAGGGTGACATGGTCCCTGAATAGGAGATGTCAGGGCTCTGGTTCTGGACATTGCTGTGCCCTTGTACTGCATCCGCTGGACACCACATGACAAGTCCCTTCTCTGACAAGCTGGGTTCAGGTCTTGGCTCTTCCGCCATTTATTAGCTGTGTGACCTTGGGTAAGGTCCTTAAACTTCTCTCAACTTCAGTTTCCTCTTACAAAAGGGAAATAATACCTCCCCCAAGCATTGTGGTGAGAATTAAATATGTTAACATATATCCAGTAGTTAGTGACGTGTCTAGCAAATACAGAGGCACAATAAATGCTAGTTATTATTATAGTTAATGTTAATATTACTTATGGATAATGTCTCATATTATATTCTTGAAAATGAAAGTTATAGAAGGTGGGCAACTGTGAGAGATGAGAAATTCAGGAAGAATCGGCAAGAATATTCCCTAGAAAATGAAACAAGAACTGCAAGCTAAGTAAATAGCTAAAACAATTTTTAGAGAGATAAAAAAAAGTTTATAAATGAACCTGTACTGTATTTTGGGGTTTTTTTTTTCTCTTCTTTTCTTATTCATTCCTTCAACCAATATTATTTTGTGCTTATTACATGCCACAGACAATCTTCTGGGTATTGGAGATTCAGGGGTGAACAAGACAAATAAGATTTTGCCCCAGAAGGAACTTATATTCTACAGAAGGAGAAAGTCAATAAGAAAGTAAATAAGTAAGCAAGAGAGTTTCAGTTAGTGATGGGGCTATGGAGGAAATACAAAAGAGCACAATAAAGGCTTTGGGAGACGTGACTATGGGGACAGAAATCAGGAAAGAAAAGACCTCATTGAGGAAATGAGATTTGAGCTAGGACCTGAAGGACAAGGAGGAGGTTGACATGTGACAATTTGAAGGCAGAACCAGTGGAGAAGAAGAGAAAACTGCAAGCAAAATGGCCAGAGGAGATAAGAAACTTAGCATGTTTGAGAAATCAGAGAGGTGATTCGGGACAGGTGTCCTGGAGCCATGTAGATACAATGGCGGTCTCAGCTCCGGTTTGTGGAGAAACAGACTCGGGGACTGAGAACTGCTCTGGGAACGTCCTTGAGGAAGAAAACTGAGAGAAAAGCAGGAAGCAATGCTGAGCAGAAGAAGAAGCCGCAGGGGCCTCAGTGGACCCCGTATGCTGCTCTGAACTGGAACAGCCTGGCTGAGTTTGTCCGTCTTTGGTCAGTGAAGTCTTACCTCTACGCTGGCCCCTCCTTACCAGCCAGCGACCCCTGGGGACGGCACATGGACTTCTGCAAACTGGTTCTCTTCCAGGTGTCAGCTGAGAGGAAGGGGCCACCAAAACACTCTTGTCCTGCAGGGGATCTTGGTCGCATACTCCAGTATCCACAAAACAATGACCACATGATAATTTTGAAATTGTAAGGGGTTCTTATTCAAAATGGAACTTGGGGGACAGACATGTAGCAAGACTGTCCCAGATACACTGAGATACCAATTCGCAGGCCAGAGTAAAAAGTCTGGATTTTGTTCTCAGTGCTGGGGGAAGCCAGGTTGCTTATGTACGTGCATAACAAGCCTGTACACGCTAAGGAGTCTCTAACCCTCCCCCTCAAATGACCTGGCTGCAGGTCTCTCGGAAAGAAAACAATTTCCCCCGGAGCCGGGGTGTGGCTGCTGCCCCCCTAACTTGCTCTAGCTGCTTTGTTTCCGGGTCCTCCGGGCATCTCTTCCCATTGCCTCTTGGATGGAGCATCAATAACCACGGTGGGTTTCACAACCACTCAACTGATTTAAAGATGAAGTGGAAACAGTTTGATATCAGCAGAGATGTTAAAATGACATAATCTGAGGCTCTGGGACATGAGAGAGAGCACGTGCAGGCTTTGTATCCACAGGAGACAGGGCTGTGGGCCCAGGGGAGCAATTCCATACACGAGCGGGGTTTACTCACGGGCTAACATGGGTTGGGAAACAGGATGTCAAACTCGCCCAGGTGCCGGTCGTTGGTAGGGATGAGCCCATGCACAGAGGGCAGTGAACTCCGCTGAGAACAGAAATGGAGACCCGGGACTCGCCAGCAGGGGGGCGTCCGTCATAGACATAGACCTCAGATGCCAAAACAAACAGCACACCTTTGGTTTCGCTCTCTCTAACTGACATTTAGCATCTCTGTGGTTAGAAAAGTGGGCAACAAACCACACGAGAAGAGGGGCACCTATACCGTTCTTACCAACCAAAATGACATATATGTTCATATCATAACACGGTTCTCACAAACATCTCCAAATATCTTTCACTCTCCTTATTTTTTAATTATAATAGCTATCAGAGCTACTACTAGATCTTGTTGTTCAGAGTAATGATGAAAAAGTATGCATATCATTATATAATAGATGTAGTGGTATAAGTAGTTTGGTAATTATGTTTTATATCATCGACTTGTCTGTAACCCTGAGTATTTATGTGTGTCCTGAAAACCTTTATTCTGAGCCCTGGCTGGTATGGCTCAGCTGGTTGAAGCACCATCCCATAACCAAAAGGTTGTCTGTTCAATTCCTTGGTCAGGGCACATGCCTCGGTTTGCAGGTCTGATCCCTGCTCTGGGTGCATATGGGAGGCAGCCAATGGATGCTTCTCTCTCACGTGAATGTTTCTCTCTCTCCTTCCCTCTCTCTCTAAAAGAAATGAAAAACTGTCCCCAGGTGAAGATTTAGAAAAAAATACCCAACCCTTTATTCTGAAAGGATGTCCATCGATTTCACCCGTCCACCTAAGGGTCCATGAACACAAATTGCAAAGAGCTGGGACTTACATCCCTGAGTCTAGGGATATGGCGTCACATCATTGCTTATTAGTAAGCTCAGTTTCTAGTCCACAGCACAAGTAGACGAGAATCATGACCTTTCTCTGGGGGGGTTAGGGGATTAAATGTTGGGGTCAGTTGCAGTCTACATCTGTAGAGGGAGTTCCATATGGCTTCCCTCCTAGGGGTGCCCAGTGTAAGGGAGCATGGGGTACAGGAATGCGTCATAGTTGATAATGGAGTTCTACACACATGAGACTCACTCCAAACAGCCTTAGATTTAAAATCTGTTGTGGGCATGGAGGATGATGGTGAGAGGAAAGTTAAAAGGTGAATATTAAGACAGTTCATTGGGTCGCCAACATAGGAAAGTAACAAGAAATGTCTGTTAGGAGGCCGGCATCAAGAAATTGTGGTTAGCTTGGAGGGAGCTGGCCCCATCTAGTGAAACAGTCCCTTTGCAGTGTCACCGGGGTGCTACTCTGGCCTCCCCTCTGCGGTCACAGAGCCAGTTTCAACTGTACCCTTTTTCTGGCAGAGAGAACTCCAAGATCTCAGCCATTTAAAATTCTTTATGCCTCCTTCAAAGAACATCTACCTCTTCCGTTAGTATTACCTCATCCTCCCCCAAAACCACTCTCTCAGAGTCTGCTCCACTCATTGCTCTTAAATACTCAAGTTCTGTCGCTGCACAACGTGAACCTCCCTTTAAGGCGCGTTGTCGTGGCCATCAAGCATGCTGATGGCCTTCTCACAGCAGCACCTGAGAAAGGCACCACGGAATTCCTTTCTGGGGACTGAAGACTGTCTAGTATTGTTCTCTAAGAACAATCAACTAAGATATGAACTCCCTGTTTCTTAGAATTGTTCATAGTGCTAAAGTATCATGTCCCGGCATGCCTCGATGGTCCCTGTTTATGCCGTTGTCCTGGCACAGTGGCCCCTTTCATCTCCAGATGTGTCCTGGTCGGCTGATAAATTTCATGATCATCCTGGTTGTCACTCTACACTGGTGAGGGCTCCATGCCCCCTCCCTGTCCACCCGGGGCCTTCTAGGTATAAGGGCTCTGCTAACCCTCTGCCACCCTGGGAAAAGCCACCTCCCCAGAGGCCCAGACACCAGCACAAGACCCTGCCACCACATTCGGAAGGATTCCTGCTTTCCTGGCCACACGGCAGAATCCCTCCTTACCTCCCCTACTGGTCCTGGACTCCAGGCCTGACATTTTTCCAGGCTGATGTTTAACATGTGTAAGAAGAAGAAGAACACAGCCAATGGCTGGAGGTTTCAAGTCCATGGAACGTAAACTTCCAATGAGGCAAAGAGGCACAAAAGGAGGCGGGAAAAAAGTGTGAGACTTCGAAGTGTCTGAAAGAGATTTTACCCTCTGGGAGCTGCACCTTGGTTTTAGCTCAGCTGCTTCACAACTGTGCAGATACAGACGCTGACCTGTAGAACAGGAATAGTAGTGCAAATCTCATTGTTTGTCCACGTGCAAAGTCTCTCCACAGCAGAGGGAAGTTCCCAACCCCGCTGCAGAAAAACCCTGTTTTTGCCTATTGGGAAATTTTATTTGCAAATAAAATAAAATGTGATTTTACTTCACCTACCTGTAATTTTATTTGTCAAAATATTTCAGTAAAAATGTTCCTAATCTATACAAATATCATACTTTGAAATCCCTTTGAAGCAGTTGTAAAACTTTATTGGTTCCTTCATTGAGGAGCCCAGTAAAATCTTTGGCAGGTGTTCATTTTATATCTCTGTGGAAGCCATGATTTTACCTCTTTTGAACATCAGCCTTTAACACCCAGTTACCTGCTTGGAACAAATTAATGTAAGGAAGGAAATAAAAGGACAAGAGACACATGTTCACAGTTCAACAAACTATCTTGTCATGCCTGCCTGTTCTCTCCTCTTCCTGGTCACACAGACAGTGTAGGGGTGACATCTCTATGATATGGCTGCAAACCTGAGCCTTGAATTCTATTTACTTCTGGATTTTCCTTCCTGGTTCTTAAGGCTAATTTTCTGACTCTACACTCTGAACACAGTTCTCAGCAGGTGGACAGACTACCCCCTTGGCAGTTGGCATTAGCATTTTCCCCAGAGGGTAATTGTGAAGACCGTTTGTGTTCTTTTTTTTGAATCACAATGACAGATCTGAATAGAATTTGCATAGGCATTCATCTGCCAGCCTTGAACTAAAATATTACCCTTCAAAATCCCAATTCAAGCAATTTTGAGTGGCTGTCCAAAATCTGCTGCTGAGCCTGTCGCGGCTCCTCTCAGATGACTTCCAAAGGGTTCCCCCCATTGCCAGAAAAGTAGACTCCAAATCACCTGATGCATTCAAAGTCCTCCAACATCTGAGTTCCTCTGTCCAGTGCCACAGCACTGCCCCTGGACACAGATGCTCTACAAAGGACCTGTCATTTTGAAACTTCCACCAGGAGATTCCTCTTCTCTGTCTTTTGAAATTTGACTCTCTCTGCAAACTGAACTCTGATTCACTTGACCAACTCTGCCAGCCTTTCCCTCCCAGAAAACTCAGCGGGCCCTTCATCTGTAATCTTACAACACTTTAACCATATCGGGACGACAACACTGGGTCACCGTTAGGACTGGTTACGACATTTGCAGGACCCAGTGCAAAACCAGAATGTGGGTCCCCTTGTTCAAAATTATTATTAAGGCTTTCAAGATGGCAAGAGCGACATTGGAATTCTTATCCTAACTCCTCCTCTCTGGGATACACCGCGGTGCGGCAGAGGGTGTGCTTTCTCACCAGGTTAACTCAGCTTGGTCTCATCAAGAGGTTGTACCTGTTGTATTCAGAGAGCGAGACACCAAATGCTGGAGACTTTCTGGGTTCCAAAGATGTTATATATTGGCCACGGTTTTACCTGACAGGGGCGAACTCTCAGAGTA
>PVIA01011431.1:10880-44593 GCA_004024845.1 Tonatia bakeri
CTCATAAATCACTGTGGCTCCATCCTGGGGACAGAGGGGGTCTGTCCCGCTCCAGCTGGCTAGCTATATTTCTTACTCCCCTTAGCCCTTTGACCCTCAAAATGCTTTTTGCTCTCAACATTAGTTTCTGCCCTGGTGAACTGAGTTTTCTTTGTTCATTGTTCCTTAAAAACGCATCCTGTTTCTGGCTCCAACAGTACCAGTAACATTTTGAGAAGCCAACTATTCACAAGCTGTCACCTCCTTGGGGAAAGCCCTCAGGTTTAGAGGGTAAGACAGCACTTCGAGAAAATCCAAGAGCTTTTCCTTAGGTGCCACCTATATCAGGCAGCACGGCACAGTCTGTCTCAGAGTTGAGTTACTGGTGAGAACACCTGACCTACGCTGAGCACTCCAGGGCAGAAGACCTATGTCATGGGTCTGCACCCTGCTCAGTACGCCTGACTTATATTCACAACTACTCACTACGGGAGTGTGAAAGGACATGTAAGGAGGACCAAAGAGACACAACATGTCATGGAAGGAAAGATCTACAGGACAAAAACTGGTGATTCAGTGGAAAGAAATGTTATGTGGAGAGTAAAGCCATCTGGACTACCTAACTGTGATTCTGTGAGAATTATTTACAGCTCTGTAAATTGAAGCTAATGGTAATAACTTCATTATTGAAGATAATTCATTGTAATGAAAAAGAATTCTTTTGTATAAGTATCCAAATGTTGTTCAGTCGCGATCCCATGGACCTCCCAGCCCCACCGCAGAAAAACTGTTACCTGCGTGTGCACACCCATTGCAACATTCCTGGTCCATAAATGTCTTCTCTTCCCACTTTCCTTTAAACCCGTTATAACATCTGCCTGGCTTCCCTGATTAGTTTATTAGCTCAATAAAAATTTCAACATTTGTACCTTTTTAGATTCGAAAATCAGGATTTTACCTCTTTAAAATTACTCTTTAACACGGAATCTTTATTTAAAAACATGGTCTCAGAGAGACCAAGAACACATTGGTGGTTTCCAGAGGTGAGGATTGGGGAGTGAGGAAAAATAGCTAAAAAAGAAAGGTGCAAACTTCCGGTTATAAAATAAAAGAGTTCTGGGGATATGATGTACCGCGTGGTGAGTACAGTTAACGGCACCATATTGTACATTTGAAAATTGCTAACATAGTAAATATTAAAAGTTCTTACCACAAGAAAAAAATTGTAACCGTGTGAGGTGATGGACGTTAACTAATCATTTCGCTATATGTACGAATATCAAATCATAATGTTCTTCACCTCAAACTTATACAATGTTATATGTCAACAATACCTCGATAAAATAAATAAATAAAAATAAAATTATCCTTTAACAAAGTCTAATTCTCCTATAGCAAAAACTATCTGGATTTTTAAAAGAAGGAAAGAAAAGAGGGAGGAAGACCAAGACGGCTTCCTAAGGGTTCCATCAGCTGGACTAAACTTTAGACCAGTGTCTTGCAGACCACAGCAACCCCCACCATCCCCAACACCTCCCTCTTCTTAGAGCATTTCCTTTAGAGGGCTTGCGATTATAAATTCTTCCTCTGCCCCTTTGAGATGTAAATCTTCTCCAAGCCTCTGGCCAGTTTTACAGCCCAGAAATGTCTTTCTCAAGGACCTGGGAACCATTGCTTTGAAACATAATCATCAAGAAAGATGGGCTCAGTGAAATAGGCCAGTCTCAGAAGGACAAAGACGGTATGATTCCCTGTACAGGAGGGGTCCTGATGGCCAGACTCCTGAAAACAAACGGTAGAACGGTGGTCGCCAGGGGAGAGAGAAATGGCGGCAGGGAGGGTTGTTGTTCTTAGGGCATAAGGTTTCAATTAGGTAAGATGAATAAACCCTACAGATCTGTTGTATGACACTACGCCCGTGGTTAACAGTACTGTATTAGGGATCCACATTCTTGTTTAGAAATCTCAGAGTAAGTGTTCTTACCAGAATTAACACTGGAAGGAAGGAAGGAAGGAAAGAAGGAAGGAAGGAAGGAAGGAAGGAAGGAAGGAAGGAAGGAAGGAAGGAAGGGAGGGAGGGAGGGAGGGAGGAAGGAAGGAAGGAAGGAAGGAAGGAAGGAAGGAAGGGAGGGAGGGAGGGAGGGAGGGAGGGAGGAGGGAGGAGGAAAGGGAAGGGAAGGGAAGGGAAGGGAAGGGAAGGGAAGGGAAGGGAAGGGAAGGGAAAAGACTCACTCAGTCTCTGTGGAAGGTTAGGAACCTAACTTAGAGTAGTACCAATGAGCAAATGTAGCCGACTTAAGGACACAGACCACCCTCGCCCCAATGTCCCTCCCTAGGTCACCCCAGCACTGAAACACTGTCCCTCCTCTTGTTTCATGTAACAGGGTGGAGTTCACTCTCCCCTGTCACAGCCTTGAATAAAATCTGCCTTGCTTGTTTAATTCAGTCCAGTGCCACTTTTTCTTTGACAATGGAAGGAAGAAGGAAATTAACTAAAGGAAAAAAATCCTCACCCTAGCCCAGTAGTTTAGTGGTCTGGAGAGTCGTCCCATACACCAAAAGGTTACAGGTTCAATCCCCAGTTGGGGCACGTATGGGAGGCCACCAACCGATGTCTCTTTCATATTGATGTTTCTCTCTCTCTTTCCTTTCCTCTCTCTTTAAAATCAATAAACATATCCTCAGGTGATGATTTTTTAAAAAGGGTAAGAAGAAGAAACATCCTCAGCTACAAAGTTCCAACTGCATATTACAGACAAAAATAGCGTGTGGCAGTGAGTTTCATTCATTTGCACGCTGAGGCCCTGCACCTCCACCGTCAAGCCCGGGTAAGAGCCACGCTTTTCACAACCGCTTTCTCTCTCTTCTGTTTGACACTGTGCTTCGAGGAACAGACTGAGCAGAAATACCAATTTGTAAGGGCCGTTCTCAATTTTTGAGTGTGTTTTATTCCGCAGAAATCCCGCAGGCCAGCTTGTCGGTGGCCTTTGCTGGCAGATACGCCAGGGGCCGTACAGCAGCCTGTCTCTGCTTCTGTGTTCAGTGTGTGCAGAGGCAGGCGGAGGATGAAACATCTGGGCTGTCACCGATGTTCCCGGATCTGCGCTGCCGGGGAGGAGTTCTCAGGATTGCTATTCCAGCTGCGTGTGGGACCGAACAGCACATCAGAGACGTGACAGTGCGGCCAGCCGCTCTGTAAAATATTTATTCAACATTAGCTTGCAATGAGCACCCCCATTAAGTGACGGGACAGGCAGCGCCTGGGCTCCAAAGAAAGAGAAAAACAAGCGTGCGCATGAAAACATTAGGAGTCAATTAAATTTTCTGAATGTTTAAATCGCAAAAGATGTGCACTGAACACTCAGAAGGAGAGCGACTGGGATTTCTATCATCAGGAAAGAAAGAAAACCAGTGATGAGGTCAGCATTTTGGAGGGGAAATTATCTGAATCCAATTTTGCCTTTGCAGAGAGAAGGGAGGTATGATGAAAAAGAGCTTATATGCGCCAATTAATCTAAGTATTCCAGGTAAATTGCAATTCAAGTGAGACAAACTATTTTTTTTCTAAGTCCGTGATGTTTGGGAGAAAAGTATTTTTGCTTGGGGAGAAGATTATTTATTCATTTAACCAGTATATATTGGGGGACTTGTGTAGTTAGGTGATAGAATATAATAGTTTTAAATGATTTTGATTTATAGCGTAGCACAAAAGACAGCTATTAACAAAAATCCTCACACAAATAAATATTGAAACACAAGCTGATGTAAGGCACGGCAAGAAAACGATTTGTACTTTGAAAGCTCACAACATAAGAGAGCGTGACCTTTGCCTCAGGCTTTCCCGAGAAAGCGATTTGCGGGCGAGGAGCGTAAGGAGGCCCCGACCAGAGGAAGAAGTGACAGAACAGGGCCGCATGGGCAGAAGGAGCCTGCATATTGAAAACGGAAGCTGAGGAACGGCAAGTGGCTGGACCTTGCAAAGATTTATAGACCAGATTAAGGATTCTGACTTTTGTCCCAAGAGTTAAAGGAAGTCAAGGAGGGGTTTTGAAAGGCTGCCCTGTGGAAGGATCATCCTGGCTGCTGTTCAGATAATGGTCCCAGGGTGGCTGAATGAAAGGGTATAGTTGGGAGGTAGTGCCCAGCTAGCTGGTCACGTGAGAGATGCTGGTAGTTGAGACAGAGTGGTAGGCATGGATACGGAGAGAGATTAACAGATTTGAGTAATATTTGGGGGGGCGTTAAACTAGTGTCTATTAAATGAGTCAGTCAAAGCCAGTCAGAGCCCCTCCTAGCAAACTGCACTGCTGACCCAAACGCATGACCGCCGTGGAGTTTTGCCGCACTGGGCAGGCGGCAAAGAATCACGTTCTCCGTAGTTAGGAAGTCATTCCTACACAGCCAGCTCCCAACCCGTGTCTTCCCATTTGTAAAGCCATTTTCTAACTGAGGCCAGGAAAGGCGATCGTTGTCCATGATTACTCATCTCAGAATCTTCATTCAAACTGAGCAGACAAAGCCCTTTGGCCCTGGACAATTCATCAAGGCCCCGACAGGTTTTGTTCTGCAGAACTGCCCACGGTCAGGCACCAAAGGGAGGCAGGGTGCTTGCAGCAAAACAAAGGTATGGATGTTTTATCATCAGATAAAACATTTGTCAAGCACTGGAAGGTGCCCTCGTCCCAGAATCTTGTACCTTAACCCAGGCGTGATACATTTCTATGAAGTTCACTACAGGTGGAACATTATGCAGGAGACTAAAAGTTGTCTAATGAAATACCAGGCAGGGAAGTCGAGAACTCTCTACTGTCCATGGAAGCTAAGTGCCACCGTGGTGTTCTAGTCTAGGCTGCCCTAACCACTGTGAAGCCAGTGGGTCCCGTTAGCATGGGAGTCCTTTCCCAGAAACGCAGCATCCACACCTGAGATGGGGCCCAGGAGCCTTTTAAAAACCCCCAGCTGAATTCAAGGAGAAGGCCCAGGGACTCTGTCGAGTGTAACACTTAAGGTCTTACAGAAACTCTGAAAACTGGATGAACCACAGCAGACGTTGAATTTTTTAAATTTGTTTCGCAGAGTTGCTGTAATTTTCTTCTACAGATGAAGTGTTTTCTGAGTACTCTGTCTTTAGAATTCTACACGCTACTATGTCCACTTCACTGACTTAACACAGTCTTCTTCGTAAACTTCAATAATTGTTGATGCATTTCTGCATAGATACATTTTTACTTGAATAAAACCAACACTTCCCGCAGGGACTATGGGTTTCAGAGAAGAGATATTTTTAACTAGGAGAATTTCAAAATGGCAGCTACACTAGTGTCTAGTTATTCCTACTTAAGCTTTGGTTGACAAGAAGGTACTGGGTCTCACCCACGGCCTGAAACATGGGTAATAAGGGTTCTCCAAGAGCAAGAAAGTAGAGTCCTATGTAACCGATGAGGTAAGCTTTCCATAAGAATCAACTTCAATTTGTCAGAAGATAGCGCTTAATGAATGCTAATCCAGTTGTATTTCTTAGAAATGATTTTTGTGTCCTAAATAATTCAGCTGGGTTCCTTAGAAATGGTTTTCATGTCCTAAATAAAAGGATATAAGCATAGACCAGTGGTGAAATACGTGACCCACACACTAGCCACTGGCTGTGTGCCTGTGGACATTTGACAATTTCTCTAAGTTTCATACCTTATACTGGTAAAATATGAAAATAGAAATAATTATACATGACAAAATTTTTGTGAATATTAAATAAGATCTTAAATATAATGTACTTAGACACTGTGAATTTTATTTGATTACTTGATATTCTTATTGGCTTATATTGCTTTGGCTTAAAGATTAATAAGATTAAAAATCAATGTCTTTTCTATATGCTCATTCAACCAATAAATTTATATTATGGAAAAGATTATTTTTGTATATCAAATATCTAGGAATTAACTTAAAAATATCAAAGTTATAAGAAGAAACCATAAAGCTTTACTGGAGAAAACTTAAGATGAAAAAATTCAATATCGCAAATCTATCCATTTTTAGAAAATTAATAATTAATCTCAGCAATGCCAATTCAATAAAATCCCCATCAAGTCCCCATAGACATTGAGAGATCGACTCTAAAGTCCATCTAAAAGAGTAAATATAGGAGAAGCAGCAAAATTATTTTGATTAAGAAGAGAAAGGACTTACTAGAATCAGCATAAACTATGTAAAAGCCACAGTATTTTAACAACATGCAGGAAAATGTGTATAAATATTTTCACTGAAGCTAGATTAATAAGAATTTCTCATCTGCACCTAAAACAAAAGAGACACTGTCGATAAATATTTGGTTCCCAAATGTTGATGTCATGAAACTCTCTTATAGAAATATGCCTCGAGATGCATTAAAATATGTACAAGGATATCCGTTAGGACATTATTTGTTATTGTAAACACTGGGCAAATCTAAATGCCTGTGAATGACCCTAAGCTCAAACATTGTGAGGCCCCGTTCAAGTGAACATCACCCCAGGGCAGTGAACTGTTTCCACACCCTCTTTAATGTCCAACGAAGCTTAACCCACACAGATTCTGGTGACGATGATGATGACAATGATGACAAATATTTACTGAGTGCTTACCATGTGCTAGCCACCCTGCTTACTCCACACCATCTCATTTATGTGTCCCCGAAATCCCGTGCGGTAGACCTGGGCCATCCCCGGTGTTCAGATGAGGAAAACGCTGAACTTCCCGAGGGTCACGCAGTCAGGACTCATGCTAAAGTCAAGTAACATCAAAGCAACACTCTGCACCGCCTCTGGATGGCAAAGACAAATGGTGCGTTATCGAAGGCACTAATTAAACTTCTTAACTTAGATCTTGAATGACCCTCATACATCAGAAGTGGAGGTTATATTAAAACCTGCTGAGTTTTGACCTCCAGAGATGACGGCAGTGTTTTCTCTCTTAAGTCACCGCTCGTATTTTACCCTGCGGAGGGAATATCGCATCCATTTTTCTTGAGATGCATGTGTTGTCTATCGTAGATATTTAATATTTATACTATGCTATCTTGTATTATTAGTGATTTCTCCATTCATATATTTATGTTTGAAGCACGCACCTTATACTTCATTATGACTCCTGTCACGAAAACATGAGGAAAAAACATACCTGATAATAGTGATAATGATGATGATGGCAATTATAATTGATGTTTTATTTCAAGTTCTCATCATTCTAGAAGCAGGTGCAGGACAAAGTTAAAAGGACAATAGACCAAAAAAAAAAAAAAGTAAATGTTGAAAACATCCTCAGTTCCTTTTTTCCTTAAAATTCTGAGTACTTTTGTTGTAACATAATTATCCCAAATGTGAAGCGTCTAGTTTCAGTTTTTCCCATCCTATTCTCCCATCTCCTGGAAGTAAATGTGTGTAAGTTTCTCCTTTTAATTACAGTTTATTTCTAAACACGCCTGTGGCCTCCACACCAGGAAACCGATTTTCCCCTCATTCTCACATGCTGATTTGAAATGACTTTGCACAGTTTGTTTCTATAATAATTCTGCTACCTGCAACCTATCCCAACCTCAAAGTAAAAGTCATTTGATTATATTATGCAGATTTGTTTTCTCTCAGGTTTTAATATCAGGTTAGCATTTTAGGGTTTTCTCCACAGCGAAAAAATTAAACATGCTGACTATGTATAAATTATGTTCTTTTAATAGTTAATATAATTTCATCCAAAGCTATTACTAGCCTAATTGGGTTTCCTTGTGCCTTGGCTTAAGGTCTAGAATATAACAAACTTAAAGGTGAGGTTAATTATGCTTAAAGCCTGCAGAATAGTTAGTTTTAGGCCTGTAACACAGACACACACATACCACGAGGAAAAAGAACCAAAGAAATTCTTCCGAGAAGAAATGAACTCACACCTTCCTTCTTGGGCCCGTGTGCTGCCATATCTCGGGCTGTGAGAGAGTACGCGCCTTCTTCCAACCCACAATACAGTTTCCCGCCAGATTATTTGTTCTAAAGGGCTGTTCAGCCCCCAGTTCTGTGCTCAAAATGCCTCCCAGTACCTATGAAATTAAGTATAAAGTCCTCACTCTGGTCCTCAAGAATTCTCCATTCGTACCCAAGTTACTTGCACAGTATTACCGTCTTCCACTCCGCTAAGGAAGATAGCTTAATGAGTGTGCCCCACTCAACCAACTTCCCACCTCCAAGCCACCGCGGACACTCTCCCCTTCCCAAGCTGTCTCAAGTCAGAGGCATCCTCCCGAAATTCTGCTCATCTCCATTCTCCTCCACTGTAGGGGGCTGGGCTGGGACTCACAGGGGAGTGAGATGGCCCAGGGCACAGTCATGCTGGGGCCCCTAGAACCAGAGGCACAGCCCAGTGTCATTGGACCTAAACACACTGTCAGCGATGGCCTTTGTGGTGATTTATTTGTTTAATAGGTGTATTTTCAAACATGAAGCTTTAACCGATTCAACTGTTTGCTATAAAATACATTTTAAAAAATCCTCACCTGAGGATGCATTTATTAATTTTAGAGATGGTGGAAGTGAGGGGGAGAGAGAGAAACATCCAATGGTTGCCTCCTGTACACACCGAACCAGAGATCCAACCTGGGATCTTTCCATACATGAGACAACACTCCAAACAACTGACACACCCAGCCAGGACTAGAACTTTCTTAATGGAAACAATTCGGTGTCAAGAAAGCTCAGAGGCAGTTAACTTCTCTTGAGCCCAGACGACCACAAAGCTTTAGCTTGCACATCCGTCCTTCACCCACCAGTTGCTGCGGCCAAGTGCCTGTGCTCAGAGAGCAGAGCCAACAAGGATGTGTATAGAAACACACCAGATCCCAGCAGGCAATGAAGACCTGGGTGTGCCTTTCTGCTGTGTCCCCTTTTGGACCTTTGAGGCCCCCAGGCAGATAAAAACTCTTTCTCCTTTGTAAAGAAATAGGGAAGGAGAATATGAACCCAGCAATAAGACTGCATGAATGACCAACACACAAAACAACACAGATGAATCTCAAAAACAGTACACCGACTGAAAGCAGTCACGTGCCAGACGGCACACACGGCGTGAGTCCATTTATCACAAGTCTCCAGGCGGGACAGACAATTGAGGCAGAAATAAGAACAGCAGATGTTTCAGTGGGGGGGTGGAGAGGTTGGCGGGGAGAATGTGTCAGAAAAGGAAACTCTCTGAGGGAGGTGACGTGGGTCGAGGCCCAGTAGAGTAGGAATTGCACAGGTGTGAGTACTTGCCGAAGCTCATTAAACTGAGCCCTTAAAATCTACGCATTCCACAACATGGATATGATTGTTTGGTGTTTAAAATGAGATTTAGAAAATCAATACAAGCATGGTGTTGCTTTCTTTCTATCTAAATGAAGTCTCTAGTCATCCCTGGACTTTGAGGATAAGGGGCCCAGTGTGCAAGGATGGCCTCTGTAGTCAGACTTTCTGGGTCTGAATGCTGGTTTTTACCACTTTCTGACTTTGTGAGTTTGGACAAGTTGCCTAAGCATTCAAAGTCAGAGGCAGCTTTATCCAAAACACATCCATCATTATCATCATCATAAATAACTTGCGGGATTATCGTGAAGATTATTGTGAAGATGGAAATAAGATGATGCGTGTCAAAGCCTTGGTCTCAGGACCTAAGCATCCAGTCACCATTAGCTACAAGGCCCCAAACCAGACTTAGGCACCTTGGGGGAAAAGACTTCGCTTTCTTAGCTTTGTGTTACTCTCAGCACATATCCCTCCGCGCCCCCATGTCTTAAACTGGGATGGACCTGGCAGGGGCGTGAATACTAGATGTGGGGATTTTTACAGCTATCTTTCAACAGATGAAATATCGTTGAAATGTCAATGTGGCCATGTTTGGGGGAAGGCATAAACACCCTATTATACATGTGTGACATTTTCCAGGAAGAGAATAAAAACCCCAGGCCCAGCAGACATAACACAGAGGGTTAAAAGTGGTTCCAGACGCCCCCTGGCATCTTCTGCTGCCCCCAGAACTGCCTTCTGTTGGGTTCAAGTTTACCCTCCACTGGTTTCAGTGTGACTTCAGTGGAGAATTTTGAAATGTACTGTGAGATAAATATTTCCTGAATTCAACTGAAATATATTATAGGTCATTCAGGGTCACATTTGAAATAAATGCCTGCCTATCTTTTTTCCCTGTCTGTTCATCTTAATGTATTGTCTTGACTATAATCATTCACTGAGTCTGTTAATGCCTTGAATTTCAAATGAGACAAGTAGAAGCAATTCACTTATCCCACAAAAAAAGGTGGAAACAATTCTGTGCACTCTGTTGGTACTTTTTAATTTTAAAAAATAAAAGAAGTATCAACTACAAATAGTAACCATCTGACTTTTTTGGCATGGTGGCTGTTGGGCAACATTTGACCATCAGCAGATAAGACCCACGATCCGTGCTGTAAAAAGGCCAAATTTCTCCAGCGAAGACTTTCCAAAGACTGGGGTCCTGCAGACCAGCTGATTCTTAGTGCTCTCAGAAGTCACCCTAATTCAGCTTGTCCCCAAATACTTTGCCC
Source organism: Tonatia bakeri (assembly GCA_004024845.1). Classification (NCBI taxonomy): domain Eukaryota; kingdom Metazoa; phylum Chordata; class Mammalia; order Chiroptera; family Phyllostomidae; genus Tonatia; species Tonatia bakeri. Next base: position 21,433 of record PVIA01011431.1, read on the forward strand.
ACTGCACACACAAATTCCCTCCAGCGATTTGCAAAAGAAATTATAAAACTACTAGAGAAAGTTTATACTCAACGGGAGACTGTAGGAGGCAGTGTTCAGCTCAGGAGTGAGTTGAAGACCTAGGCCTGTGTGGATGGTCTTCCTTGATCTGAATGGAAACCACCAAAGTGTGAAGGCCAGAAGAATATGCAGCCTCGGGTTACCTGAGCGGCTGCACTTCTGGACCCCAATGCAAGAGCCCTGAATGGGCATCTGTCTGCGTAGGCATCCTGAATGGCTGTGGGCATACTCTCAGGATGCAGAAATACTCACGCGTGTCCCAGCCCACCATCTCCGGCACCACCTGCTGTGCTATGGCTGGCTTTCCAAGTCATGCACATAGATCCGTTATTGAAGAGCGTCTGTTGGGTTCCCAGACCCAATACTAACGTGTGTATGTGTGTGTGCATCTGCATGCGTGTGCCTGTGTGTCTGTGTGTAGGCTTTCCCACACTGACAAGCCATTCTCCAACACCAGCAGGGCGTCTGACAATTCGACTCAATTCGGACACCTGGCGGTGGCATCAGAGCCCACAGAGAGCTCAGCCCCATAAAACTCCTTTCCACCTCAGACCACCAATCGAAAGTCCAGCTTACTACCAGTGTGCCTGACCCTTGGGCTGCCCATCGGAGGCTCCCACCACCCTCTCCTTGAATTTGATTCTAATTTGGTGGGACAGCTCACAGAACCAAGGAAACGGGTTTCCTCACTAGATTACCGATGTGTTAGCCTCCTTCTGCAATCATTTATTCTTTCTGCAAGTGTCCGTTGACCTGTCTATACTGTCTGTGGGGAAGGGTTGGTATCTAGTAGGGAAAGGCCAGGGCAAGACACTAAACATCCTACGGTGCCCGGGACAGACCGCCGCCCACCCCCAGACCCACAATCACGAGTTATCCAGCCCACGGTGTCATTAACCCCAAGGAGGAGCAACGCTGGGACTTTGCTGAGTATACAGGACAGGTTATAAGCCTGCTTTTGTGTCTGCTTTACTAAAAATATATCTATTCAGGCTGAAATTGCTTGATTTCAATATGCCACTGTGTATCAGGGCTGTGGTGAAGACTTACAGCTTTTTTTTCTACTTCTAACTATGGAAGATTGGTGCCTTTTTAAAAATTGACCAAACTGCCTCAGGTCAACTTGCATAACCTACTACACATTATCCTTTACCCATCTGGACTCTGCCACATTCCATTTGACACTGTGGGTGCTTCCAGTGGCTAAAGGTAGAAAAGGAAAACAGCAGGAGGGAGGTGGTATCTTGCTCCATAGCTAGGAGATGCAGGCAATCTCCCCAGGATTCCATTGTTAGCACTGGAATATTACATTGTCTTATTTTAAAGAGCACTAAATTAAACATAAAAATAATTTGAAGTACTGTATTTAACTTTAATCTGATTATTTTAAAAGTAACAGACCAATTGATTAAATTAAACAGATATTTCATCAACCGGGGTTCCTGCTAATTACACTGTTGCTCTTATTAAAAATTACTCACCGCAGCATCTGCTCCAATTTCTGTAAAACAATGAAAAGCTCCGTTTGCATGTTTTTATTTTTAGAGTGAACTGTGCAGCAAAGAGAACACATGAATGTGTCCCATTAAAATAAGTGTTTCATCACAAAAAGGCAAATTATGGATCCTGTAAATCTAGATTTAAGCACATCGAGTGATTTAAACTCAATGACTGACTTAGGATGTATGTGACCACTAGCCATCAAAGCCAAGGCACTTATTTAATTATTTACAAGCCTGCTTCTTTATAGCAGCTGATTCAGGCACTTGTTTGTCCTTTATTTTGTGGGAAAGTGTGAATATTAAGCAACGGAGCCAACATTCAGTAAATTGTGAGAATAGTAGAAGAGTAAGCACTTTGACCGCCAGCACTGGGCAGGGAAATTGGGGCCCTGAGATGGGACATGCCTGGGACCCAGCAAGACAGCAAATGGATGGCAAAGCTACAAATATTATCCAAGGTGGGCAGAACTTCAAGACGGCTCCCAAGGAATTGTGCTCTTGTTTACTCCTCTGCCCTGGGAACATGGTATGGCATCCTTCCGTCGATTACATTATGTCACATGGCAAAAGTGAACATTTTGTAGATGTCGTTAAAGCCAGTCCATTGATTTGAAGTTAATTAAAGGGAGACCATCCCAGGTGGGTTTGACCTAATAAGGCAAGCTCTGTCAGAGAGTGTCTGGAGGTCAGAGGCCCGAAGCAACAATGTAGAGATTCTCCCTTGTTGACCTTGAAGAAGAAGATGCCAAATGGAGCGCGGGAGAAAGCACGGCAGGGCCAGGGCGCAGCCTCCAGGAGCTGTGCAATTGAGTCCTACAGTCCTAAGGAACGAAATCCTTCCACCAACCCGTGGCCACGGGAGAGGACTCTGAGCCTCAGATGAGAATGCAGCTGCGTTCAACACCTTGATTCAGCCCCATGGGACCCTGAGCAGAGAGCCCAGCCAAGGTGTAGCCAGACTCCTGACTCATAAAGGTGTGTTTTTTTTTTAAGTGTTATTGTGGTAAGTTACACATCATAGGAAATAATACAATAATCTTGTTCTGTGATTTTCCTGTACTCAGAAGTGCCTCTCTCCCCTCCCTGGGCCACACAGACCATTCCTAGATTCTTTGGTTGGGATGAGAACACAGATGGACAGGGACAAGCCAGAGGACTTCACGTCCCTGCAGTCCTCCGTACACAATACCCTGCTGTGGAATGGCCGTAGTTTACGCCCCGCTTCCGGCCTTTCACTGAGGAGTGAGGTAGGAAGCCTCGAGAGTCCTAGGCCTTGTGCTGACTTTGCTCTTCTTGTCACGGAGCATCAATAAGGATAATAAGTACAAAAAATTAAAACAACCAAATAAATTTAAATCCATGAATTTATACTGAGTCTAAAGACAAAAATCAAACCAAAAAAATTCTCATTTTAGCCCTTGCCGAGTAGCTCAGTTTCATCCCAGCATGCCACTGGGTAGCTCAGTTGGTTAGAGAGTCATCCTAGTAAGCCAGGGTTGAGGGTTCAATTCCCAGTCAGGGCACATATAAGAATCAACTAATGGATGCTAAGTGGAGTGACAAAGTGGGTTTTTTTTCTCTCTCACCTCTCACTCTCTTTCTCTTTCCTCTTTTCTCTCTCTCTAAAATCAAAAAACTTTCAAATGCTTTAAAAAACCTGCACTTTCCATCTTCGCAGTGTTTTAAGTGACCGATTCATTATGTTAAGAGTATAAAGCAAAGAGGAAGAAGGAAGCGTTTCCCCTGCCTCTTCCAACTGGACGGCACCGCAGGGGAGCCGCACCTCTGATGGGCACATTTCTGTTCACACAATATTTTACCCACTGGATGAAGGAAGAATGACAGCGTTCACACATCACTATTTTAAAAACTTCAGCAAATGAATTAAGTAGACAATGACCATCAATGGCTATTAACATCATGGAAAGAGGAAAAACATGGATAGCGTGTGCCTTCTGAAGGTGAGAACACAACCGACAAGATCGATCTCCTTGAAGGGACCAGCCTCCGGAGATCTCACTACAGACTCGCAGGAGATACTCGGTGCAAAGCAACAAGGTGAAGGCGCCGTGGAGACGCACTCATCCAAACTCAGACAGTGGGGAAGGGGACCTCAAACACGACACAGGTTCCCTAACAATAAATTTCAAGTAATAAAAACACAGAAGGTGGAAGAATGTACAGTTAACAGAGACCTGAGGTACATATCAGTCATTGTAATGTGTAAATTTATTTTAACCATGATTCAAAGAAACTGTAGACATATAAACACGTACACACATTATACACTTATGATACAATTGGAATAATTTGAACACTGGATGTTTTACGCTGTTAGGAAATACAGATTATTGCTATGTTTCTCTCTACCTCCTTTTTCCTACTGAGTAAACAATTCTATTAAACAATCTCATCGCATCCCCTCAACCCCGCCAAGGCCTCTATAATGGTAGTAATTCCACTTACATCTGGTTGAGGATTTAATTAACGTGCAACTCCCGACAGGGGCCCGGGCGCTTTTGTTTCAGACCTTACTCATAAGCCAGTGCTTAAAACACTGAGGTGCCAAAGGGATAGAATGAATGACTCAAGGACATCTACCCATGGCAGCTAGGTAATTTACGTGCAAAGTGACACTGAAGAGCACACACAGCAAAAAGCGAGTGAGTGGAGAGAGGAAATGATAATGCTGGTGGTGGATTTTCTTCATGGGTCTTCAAGGAGGGACATGCCACACTGGAGCCATCCCACCAGGGTCCTCACTCGCTCCAGGGCAAGAGAGAGATGAAGCCCAAGGATTTGTACTGAAGCAATGTGTACAGCAGAGGGTCTGGGACAGCCAGAGGGGTTCTTGGGAGCTGGTGCCCACGGAGCCCAGTGGGGCTTGAAATGGAGCAACCCCCCAACCCACCCCTGGTTCATCAGCAGCGGTGAGCTGGATTCCACCAATTTTTCTTTTCTTTGCTTGGAATGAAACTGAAATGAGTGGAAAGCGGGAAAGAGAGGGCATCTCAGTTCTCCTGTTGGAAGTATTGCCTTTAAGCAGAAGTAAAATTTGAACCTCTCCCATCCTCTTTATTTACTGCCTCATGTGCACTGCGTCTTCCACATTCGGAGAATTTTCATGCAAATCCAAGCCTCTGCTGGTCTTCTGTCCCCTGTGCAGGAAGAGTATGGGTTTCTCTCTGTATGTCGGGTGAATTTTGGGCAGTTTCAATGAGCAAGGTTATATAATTAGGGACCAAACCACCCCAAGTCGTTACTCTGGGGGGGTCACACTTTCATAAATTAATTGGGAAAACAAATCAATAAAGTAAAAATGACTCTAACATACTACTGTTTAATTTTTACAATTGAGAAAGGTGCCACAAACCCATAATAAAATCCAGACAACTTTGTTTCTGTGTTTTGAGCTGACACAGGTCTAGTATAAAAATTTTAAGAGACAAGAATCTTCAACATATTTCTATAGAAGGTAGGTTACTGGGGATGGGATGGGGGTAAGGGGAAAAGACCATACCAATAGAAAGGTTTTCTATTCCCTATTTTTGAGGAATTAAAAACAGAGAAGCAACAATTAATATGAAAAAAAAACAAAATATGCAATTAGGATCAATGTCTTCTAGAATCTTGTAACCTCTCTACCTACTGTCCTGTCCAATAAAATCTATTGTTTCCAGGCCTCTGAAAAAGTAGACCTGTTGTGTGGACTGTTCATTTCAGAGGGCATTCTGTGTTTAAGCCCTGGAAGCTTATACAAGTAACCCCCCAAAGGGGTCACCTTTTTAACAAGACAGCAATATTTAGTAATGACAACAACAGAATACAGTGAGGAGCCTCATACTCTGCTAGGGCTGGCGAACATCGGCAGCACTTTCTGAAAAACGCCTTAAGATAGTCTCAACCTTGAACCACCTACTCCAAGTGTAGGAATCTAGTCTTACTAAACTGTGAGCGAGAAAAACAAAGGCACACACATGGGCAAGGGTACTCGACCCACATGCCAAAGGACAGGGGGCTGTTTCAGTCCGTGTTGCTGCCTCCGCGTAGTGTCTTGTTACACAGCCACAGAGGACAATGGCTTCCGAGAATATTTATTGGCATGGGGAAATAATTCTTATATAATGAATAAAATAAAAGCAGGACTCAAAATACAATGGTATCTCAACAAATATATACATATATAGAAAGAATTATATATGTGCGTGTGTAAAGAATTTCAAATGTACTTGTACATCTATAAAAGTTTACCAGGAAATTAACAAAAGTGTTATCTGGTGCTGTAGGTATTTTTCTTTTATATTGTTCTTTTATTTTTTTCCCAATATTTCCCACAATAGGCTTTGATTGCTTTTTATAATCAGAGCCAAAAATAAAAATTATCAAAGAAAAACGGGAAAATACTACATAGAATATATAACACTCTATTAATGAGAAATCAAACTTCATAATAACATTCTAATAATGAGAAAACTAACTTAAAACAGACTATTTCATTTTTTAACTATTACAGATAATTGGAATTCTTTTTATATGTGTGTTTTTATCTGCCACTTACTTACCAAAAAAATTTCAGACATTTAATAGGGAATTCCTTGAAACTGGGTTTATTTCTAGGCACTATCCCTTAATATCAGCTAAACTCTTAGTAAAAAGCTCTCAGGCACCTAATTTACCTACAACGTACCAGTTCCCAGAGTCCTGAGCTAAAAGGCAATAGGTGGTTGTTTCAATTAACAAATTGTGAAAAAAATTAAAAACTAAAGTAATATTAAAAAAAGCAATGATCTAATGCAAGGTTTGTCAACTAATCAAAAACAATAATGAATCATATTTATCCATCTGTTCCTCCATCCACTCATTCGCTCACGAGCATTAACTGAGCACCTACTGTGTGCTAGGCTATACGCTGTGACTCTAAACACATAAGTATGCAAGTTCTCAGAGACCGTTCTGCTCACGCTGCACAAGGAACTCAGGAGCACACAAAAGATGGAGAAAACACGCCTGCCTTCACGGGCTAACGGTTGTTTTATGAGCCAGGAATGTATTCGGTAGAAGGGGGAGGTCAGCTGTGGGCGGATGAGACACAGCCACAGAGTTCCAGAGGAAAAATGTCTGGATTCACGCGAAGTCGAATGGGGAACGATCACCAAGGTGCTCTCAGCCAAGTGGGGAATCCTGCCATGGTCCCAGATAGCCCCGAGTTGAAACAATCAAATCATAAGTTCCAGTTATGAAAATAAGTCTTACCAGAAACAAGGCCCAGTCGATGGCTAGAGTCACAGCACAACAGCCTGAGGACTACGAGCGCTGCCCATGAGCCCCGTGCCCTGTGCGGTCACCAGGCACGAGAGCAGGCAATCCGAGGGTGGCATATACGTGATGGACTGAGTCACAATTGTTGTGGAAAACCTTCTGATTGCACACCGCCACAATCAGACCCTTTGACTCGATACGTTTCTCAGCCAAACGGCAACCACTCTGAAACCAATCCGCTTGCTACCAGATGAGTAAGAGCAGGCGCCACGGCAAATACAGAACAAAGAAATCTTCAGTGAGGAAGGAGGGGAGGGGAGGGAGGGAGGGTAGAGGGGGACTCGAGAAAAGTAAACAAAGAAACACCAAACACTGATTTTCCCCGGATTACTAGTTAGACTTGGTTTCTGGAAGGCCCACATATTTAACCCTGTACTTGTTCTCTCTATTGTTACCCTTGCTTTGCTGATTCCTTGCAGATGTGCTGCTCAGCCACCACTCGGCCACTGCTCAGCCATCTGTACAGGCAAGGCTGCCCCGCACGCCGTGCCTCAAACACACCTCTGCTCCCCACCCTAGTCTGGGGCAGAGGCTCTCAAACCCTGGGCCCCACCACCAGCAGCAGCTGGGCCTCCTGGGAAGGGTTCCAGAGACTCTTTTAACAATCCCCCGTGGGCCATCCTGATGCTCAGAAAATGAGATTCCTGGAACCTGAGCCAGGCAGACATGGGCAGAGGGGACCACTGTCTATAGGTTGTTACCTGGCTACAGGGAAACCAAGATGGGAGGGTCATATGCCAACTTCGGCTCACAGATCACTTGCCATGTGCTTCGTGATGGATCAGCAGTTCAGCTCCTGGGGGCAGGTCCCAGACACTCTCACACAGGTCCAGAGGGGACATGCATAGTAAGTTTCCCTGCCAGAGATTAAGAATCAATCTACGTGTCCATCAACTGGGAGATGTAAAAGGTAAAATGTGAGAAAAAGAAAGCAATACAGGTGGATCAAATGAATCCCAGTGCCAAAGGAAGAAAGGTTAATTCTGAAAAAAGAAACATATTGATCCACCTGTGTTGTTATCCACGTATATTAGATAGATAATCTACATCAACTAAAAATGCATGCATGCTCAATAATAGCTCATTTTGCAAGAAGATGTGGAAAAAACGGTTTAAGTTTAACACATTTCAACGGCTGCCTATAGATTGAGTAGGCAAGTAGGAGGGAACTATGGGGATGAAGTGATGGATGGATGGATGGATGGATGGATAACAAAAGAAGAACCTAGTGAGCACCAATCATAATAATAGACCATCAGCTGAAGAATATGACTAATTCAAAGCTTTTTGAATATAGGAATGAGAGCTAGAGGGCAGAGAGAGAGACACCCCACCTTTCCCAGGGCACAGAGCTGCTCAGAGACAGCTAGGATTGGAGCACAGCTTTCTGTACCAGAATTTAAACTTGTTACCCTGTTACCTTACTCAAGAGCCAAGCTACTGTCTTTCAATGTTGCCTTTGATGAAGGATTTGGATCATGTAAGTTCTCCAAATGTATATTTGTCGTTGCACCAATATTTGTTGCCTGGCAGGTGTGTTCCAGGTTAACAGATAAGCAAGGCTGCCACTCCCAGTCAAATGGGGATGCCGTGACTTGGCCCTGGAATGTTCCTTTGTCATCTCCTATGTTAACTGTGTGCATCACCAGGGCAAAGGGCAATAAACGATCCAGACAGTATTTCCTACCCGTCCAGGCATTCATTAGTTTCTTCTCTGACAACTGGAATCCGAGTTGGAGATGGGAGAGCTAATACCTAGAGCTAAGAATATCTCCAGCAAGAAGACTTAAAGACATTAAACCACAGAATGACCGAGAACAAGAAGTCACACACTGGCCACTTCCCCTGGAGCAAGAATACATAGACTCAGTGGCACACAGCGCTTCGTTAAAATGTACTCCAAACTAGTTCTCCCGCTGCAGTGGAAATTAGTGACCCTCGTGAAAGTAATTGCTTGTTCTAGGCGGCCTTTTACAGCTGAAAAAACATTTTCTCACCCTGTTTCACTTGAACTTCACCATTGGCAACGCAGAGCTCCTCGTGTCTACTTCATAGGCTCTGAACGTGTTTAAAAGCAATTATTTGAATTTTACCCTTTGCATGTTCTAACTGAGTGCACAAGCATTTTTTCCCAGCTCTCAGCCAAGGCTTCCTACTGGAGGTTGTATGCAAAAGCAAAACGAACAAACAAAAAACAATACAAATATATTTCATCTCCATCTCATTTTTCAGTCCCCGCCCTCCTCACACACATCTACCATAATTTTTTATCCCAAGTAGTTGCTTTTATTTTTTCCTCTACCTAAATTTCATAAAACATCAGTGTTTTAAAAAACAGTGAAATCATGGACATGAACCTTATTTACTGCTCACCTGAGAGTCCCTATTAACCAATGGCAGAGCTTTGCAACACATGGGGCTTTTAAGGGATCAACAGTTCCAGTTGCCAACCGTGACCACAAACGCAGCACAGAGACGCTCAGTTTGCCAGACCAGAGTCACAGCTCTCAGAGCATCGCTCTGAGCCCAGGCTTGTTGGGGCACATGAAGTGGCTGGCTAGTTGGCAATTTTCTTTCCAAGTCCATCTCCCTGGGAGGCTGCTGGCCATTGAGGTTACTTGCTAGGAGGCAAGTGTGTTGCCAAGTTCAGCGCTGAGCAAAGGGAATCCACACTGACTCACGGAGCGCTGACTCAGTGGCCCACCAGCACTGGACCTCAGCTGCTCGTTGACACAGGATAGAAAAGGCACGTAGACACCTAGGAATCCCTGCAGGACAGCCGGGTAAAGCTCTCAGCCATAGACTATTCAGAAGATTTTATTTTCTTGGTCATTTTCCTTTTAACTATCCTAACAGTTTCTTCTAAAACTACATTTCTTCGATACTTAAGTTTGATGACATTTCCAAAATCAAGTTACGTTTGACAATTGACGTGTTATATATAATGTGGCTGTGCCCCAGCACCACCCCCTAGATCCCACGGGCGCCCCTCCTATCCTTCCTTCAAGCTGCTTTCTTTTCCCCTCTCAGCTCAGACCTGTGGTTCTCAGGCAAGCCCGCCCTGACCTTCCACAGCGAGCGCTTCCTCAGCTGCCCTCATGGGGGCGGGCATTCACGACTGCGTTCAGAATGCTCTTTTTTTCACTGAGAGCTTTGGTGATTATTTGATCAATGCCTGTCTCCCCTGGCGGTCTGTGAGCCCAGAGGGAAAAGGCCTGGCACATCCTCAGTGCCAGGTGCTTGGTCCAAGTTCAATGGATACCTCTTGAATCAATCCATGAATAAAGCATGCTTCTATTAAGACTGACACGTTTCCTATGTAAACCTTCACCCGCCAAGCTAACCATCTTTTCCCCCCTCCCTGTGATTGTGTGCCTGTCATAGGCAGACACGCCGGTGTGCACACAGGCATATGTACACAATCACTTCATTAGAGACACAGCACACACACTGAGGGTTAGGGAAGAACAAAGCCATGAAGAAATGAGGCACCAGAGGCTGATGCCACTCAGGGGTCACATGGCTCCTTCTCGTGCCTGGCCTGCTGTGTGTGTCCCGCTAGTCTCTGCCTCACTCAGCAAAATACCAACTGCTACCCACCTCCACCTTGGAGACATTGAGGGAGCTGTTGAAATTGAATGTCAGGACTATAAATGCCAAGGGTCAACCGTGATTTCAGAATATTTTAAGCTACCGTATCTATGGGCAAACTAGGTAGTTTATGAGACAAATATATTTATTATTTTGATATGTCACGGTGTTCTCACTTTCAATCTTTAGTGTTATTTAGGATGTCATTTCTCCCCTCTAGAAAGATTTTACATGCCAATAATATCCCCTGGATTATGCCACAAATAATCAGATCATTTGAATACAACATTAAGCCTTTTGTAAGGTTTTTTTTTAACAACTTCATCAAGATGTGATTGAAGTAAATTGCCCGCATTTACATTGTCAAATTTGATCAGGTTCAACAAGTGTGTACATCTCTAAAGCCATCACTACAATCGAGATAACAAATACTTTCATCATTTCCCCCAAATTTGTCCACGCCCCATTGTGATTCATCCCTCTCCCTACCACACCCTGAGAAATCACTGGCCAGCTTTCTGCCCGAAGGGATTAGTTATATGTTCTACAGCTTTTCTATAAATGGAATCACACAGTAGGCATTCTTTCCTTACCTGGTTCCAATAATTAATCGGTTTAATTATTGTAAAGTTTAGTCCTGTTGTGTGTATCAATAGTTTGTTTTTATTACTGAGTACTATGCATTGTATGAATATCCTCTAACTCCTTCCCATTCACCTGCTGATGAACACCTGAGCAGAAAAAAGTTAGAGTCTATCCACAGTCTGGGGCTATTACCAGTACAGCTATTATGAATATTCACACACAAGTTTTGGTGTAATGTTTTTTGCCTTCTCTTGAGTAAATACCTAGGGGTAGGACTGCCAGATCTTATGAAAAACTTATGTTTAACTTCTTAAAAACCGATCAAACTGTTTTCCAAAGTGAATAAAACATTTCCATTCCCAGTGACTATGCAAGTCTTCCAGTTGCCTGAAGTTTTCCCCAACATTTGGCAGTCCCTTTATGATCATTACTATTGTCACCAACCTAATAGACCTGTATGGTTCCCTCATTCTGGCTTCGGTTTGCACTCCCCTGTTGAGTATCGACATGGGGTAACTTCCCCTTTGCTTGTGGACCAGGCATAGGGGTCTTATGTGAAAAAACAAGTCTGTGAAGTGTCTCTTCAGATCTTCTGCTCATTTTTTTGAGTTCGCTGCCTGTTCGTTATTGCACTCCAAGGTGCTCTTTATACATTCCAGAAGCAAGTCCTTTGTCAGATATTTAACTTGCAAATACTTTCTCCCAATTCAAGGCTTGCCTTTGGTTTTCTTGGTGGCAGTGTTTCAAAAAGTTTTCATTTTGATGAAGTATAATTTATTCATTAAATAATACTTTTGTGCTGTTTGATTTTTGTGATTTTTAAAATGTTTTCCACATTTTAGGAATAATGGAAATGTACTGGATTCTTCCCATTTTTTTAGGCAAAGGCCAATGACCTCAATTAACTGTTCCTGTCCTCCTGCGCGCCAGGTACTAGCAGCCCCAGGCCCTGAGGCCACACCTGCATATGGTCCAGGGCCCGGCCACAGTGAGCATGCTGTCCACCCACTACTACAGCTCAGTCCTCACAGAAGCTCTCAGAGCACATGTCTGGGCCACTGACTTCCTAACACCAGGCACCAAATGAGATTCAGCCACACAGCTACTGTCCTGGCCATTTCCCTTAAGCAAAGAGGAAGCATCCGGTAAGCACACTGAAGAGCTGCATATCTTTTCTACTTGCTACTTCCAAAGAGATAGCTTTGGAGCAACGAGCTATGGACATCTGTTCATGAGGTAAGGCACATTTTCCATTGGGTCTCCGTGCCTATCACGCTATGCACACTTAGTAAGTTTTTCTTTTCTAATTGAATGCTATTTTCAAAGTGACTTAAACCAATTCAACCTGTAGATGGTGGAGGGGTTACCAAGCTGAAGGTCATCTCTGAAATACCTGTCCATCCCCTTGAGCCAAAGTAGCAAGAGATGCGACCTGCCATAGTTTACCTACAGCAATGTTGAAGAAATTGTTCTAGGTAAGTACTACCAAGGTTGCAAAGTGCTCTGTGAATACTGGCAGGAATTCTCCCTAGACCCACCAGCAACCTATTTTTTGTTCTTTTTGCTCAGTCCCTGTGGGACTGTGTATCTTCCAGGATTTGAATGTGGGGATTGTTTCTTTCCAAAGAAAGCAGGAAGACTAGTATTTGAGACCAGTCTTTCTCTTCTGCAGATGACAACAGAAAGACGTTTCTACAACAGTTTGTTGTGTAAGTGCGTCAAAGCACAAGGACCAGAGGGAATATCAAGGCCACTCTAGGTGTAGGCTTTATTGTATCACATGAGGGTTGATTTAGCAAGCAAAAATACTCAAAAACTGATTTTTAAACAAGCTTATAAATTTTCCTTGCAGAAGCTTTCAACGTACTATGTGTAGATCTTGCTACCTCCCAACAATGAAACCTCCATCCCTTCCCCCTTGAAAGTGGACTTAAGGGACTCCTTTTGTCCACTTAAGAGTGGAATATAGAAAGCAAAAAATAGTATCACACAGTGGGGAAAGCTGGCAGGTGCCACCTCTACCAGGTGACGAAGGTTGACATCATCAGAGATGTCCTGTGAATATCACGTGCAACCTGACAGGATGTGACCAAAAGGGCGCTTCATCCCATGCTCTCCTCCCCCCAGACTCACGACCTCCATCAGATCACGAAAAACAAAACCACCAGACAGCCCCCAACTGGGGGGTATTCTGCAGGACAGGGGTCTGCTTTTCCTCAAGACGCTCACGGTCGTGAAAAACAAAGCAAGACGGAGAAGTGGTCACAGACCAGCAGGGACAAAGGAGATGTAACAACTAAATGCCACACAATGGCCTGGATTCTGGAACAGAGAGAGGGAATTCAGGAAAAAAAACAGTGAGATCCAAATAAAGACTGGATTTTAGAATTCTGTTAAAAATGGGTGTATCCATAGGAAATTGTGCTTTTTTTCTGTTAACTAAAACCTCATAACTTCTGGGGGATATGAGTCACATTCCGGGGCCAATGACTTCTCCACATGCTTTATTTTCATGCCGAGCCAAAACAAAATATCTTCACACCATCACAGCGAACATGGTGTCTGAGAACCAGAAACATGAGGCTGTGGGCTTCTCCTGCTTCAGAATGCTGACCACACACCCAGAAATAGTCCTGAAAGGTAATTTGCTCTTTTACTCGGTAATTTTGAAAATGAAGAGCTGGAAACCAGAATGAAAAAAGAGCCCTGTGTAAATTCAGGTGACATGCCAGGTTCTGGGTAACCGTGGGTACACGGTAAAGATTAGACTCAGCTCTCCCTGAAGGAAATCACTACGGAAATATCGCAGGAGAGGAGAGAGGGGAGGGAGGAAGGAAGGAAGGGGACTAGCGTTCACCCCACGTGCTGTATACTGGACACTCAGCTCAGTGTTTCTCTTAATGTTCAAATCAGTGCTCCCAAAAAACCGGAACCCGGTGCTCGAGGTTTCATTCACCCATTTCACCAGATTTAACAACTGAGCTTCGGTGAGATGGGGTAACACTCCCAAAGTGTCGCACAGTGAATCTGGGATTCAACTCTGATTAGACTCCACAGGTGCACATTCTGTTCATTGAAATGATATTTCCCAATGCCAGTCATTGATGGTTATTAAAATATCCGCATACCACCTAAACTACCATTTCCGTAATGCTTATCTGAACAACCTGCTTCTCAATCCAGACCTGTGCCAGAATGAATACACGAGTGTCGGTGAATGCACTCAGCACGACAAATGCCACCGAACACAAGAGGACAGGCTTCCCAGAGGAAAATTCGGACAGCGAGAGCCCTTGGAGACATGTCAGTGTTGTAACGGGACAGATTCCAACGGATGTGCCCAGATGGGCAGATATGGAGCAGGAACGGGGGAGGGGTGGAGATGTGGCTGGTCAGGACGTGTGGGGCGTGTGTCTGCAGGCGAAGCGTGAGGCAAGGGTAAACTGCCTTCGGATGGCCGCTCATGGTCGGGTAAGGTGGGCTGTGTTGACAAAGTGAGAACCCTGTCATTGCAGACACTGCAAGGTCCATTACAATCTGTCACGTCCTAACAAGCGTCAAAGCAAGTGGAGACCACGATCTGCCCTCACAATCAACTCCCAGTGTTAACTTCATTGGGAGGATCACTCCTAACCCACATGTGCCAGTTTTTCAAGTGTCTGCTGGCATTTGCTAAGTTGTCCCAGTGACCCAGGCTCCCCACCTGCTCAGGCTGTGGGATTCAGAGCACGCCAAGCTGAAGTCACATGTCCTGCGGCCCACACAGTCCGCGAGTGGACAGTGGCATCATGTGACTTCACTCTAGGTCCTCACAAAGCAGTTTTCTCTGCTTGGAACACCGTGCCTTTCACCTTCAGCCTGCCCTTCACCCCGCTAACCCCCACTCATCCATCCCTTGGGCCCAGCTCAGCCGTCACAACCTCCGGAAAGCCATCCTAGACCACGCTGATGTGGCCAGCTGCTCTCTCTCAATGCCCTCAGCTGTTCTGCCCAACTTTCCCACCTGCCTGGAGCTCCTCCAGGCAGAGACCAGGCTCTGGCCCCTGCTGATTCCATAGCTGACACAGACAGAGCACAGTGTGTCGTAAATGCCACACCTCGATAAAGAAGTGCTACATATACAAACAGGAAGGGAGCAATTTGAACTTCCCGACTGTCCCCAGACCAGTGATACCATTTCAGAACCAGGCCAAGACTACCAATGACTCTCAATGTCATGGAGACCCACCCTGTACAAAGAGCCCATCGCTTCAGTTTCATCCGCTGAGAACCGTTCCACATGACTCGTTCCACATGCCTCACTCATGCCAGGTTCACGTGGTTGACGAGCCTGCGTTTGTGAATGGATGTAGAGGCAGAAGCAATGCTTGGACCAGGACAATGTCTTCACCCAGTGATCGTATAATCAAAGTATATGCGTTTGTTGACAGAACATCTGGCCCTCTGCTAAATGTCATGGCAGATGCAGGCAAACGGGGGCGGCAATCTGGTCGAGGGGACACAACCAGGTCATACAAACAGAAGAGAAGATGATGGATTTAAGGTGGTATATGTAACTCAGGGCAGAATTGCCTGATTCATGGGAGTCATGGTGTGCACAGGTTTAAACTCTAGCTTCTACTGTTCAAAAGGTATGCTGAAGGTCAATGTCATGGCCTTTTTAAGGACCGATGTGTGGAACTGAATCGCCTGGGCTAGTGCGGGTCTATACTCTGTCTTGTGCATCTCAGCATAGGTTAATGGCTCTCTGCTTGTCTTCCCATGTGCAGTGATTCTGGTGAAGGGCTACAACACAGCAGATTCAGGTAAGTTCATGACCAATGTTAGAATCATACTGACATAGTATGCAAGGGCACAGAGTTCGTTTGGGGGACAGAGTTCACTTTAATCATCTTCTAAGGGACTTTGAGATATAAGTTTATAAAAAAGTCACTAAGATTTCTGTTTTACTTCGTTTTGTGGGGGAAATTGTGCGCTGTAGAGTACGGTTAGCAAACTACATTCAGCCCTCCACCTGTTCTTTTTTAAAATAAAGTTTTATTGAAACACAGTCACCCACTCTTTTACACATTGTCTAAGACTGCTTCCATGCTGCCACGACAGAATGGAGTTGTGTCAGAGCTACTGTATGATCCACAGAGTTGAAAATATTTACTCTCTGGCTCGTTACAGAAAAGGTTTGACCACTCCAGCTACAGAGATGCTCACGAGGTTCACAAAACCTTATATTGGATCCCTTTGGGATACTGCGATTGTATTATCAAATTGGAGCTTCACAAAAGAAAGGGGTTCATAAGGGCGAGGGGAGAAAGCAGATGAGGAAAGACTGACAGGGAAAGAACTGCCACTAAAACATTGGTTACAAAATGTGGATGAACCAAACGAGAAGACCCAGTTCACTCTCTACATTTGCATGCACTTAGAAAAGAACAAATCAGTTGCCAGTGTAAGAGAAGAACAAGGTCAATGTTGAAGCAGGGAGATAAACTTTCTGTCTCTGACTTCCTGTGTTGGAAGGGCTGGCATTCCAGGATTTAGGCACTCAGTCTGGCTATGTCAGACAGACCCGCTTGTATCGTGGGTGACGTCCACAGGTTGTGGGCATTAAATGGGCAGCTGGTAATTATTTATAGAATAAAATAAGGCAAAAATCACTTTTATGCAAGTAGATCATCTTTAACCTCCCCTGTTATCATTGAGAGAAATTTCAGAGAGGCAGACTGGCCAGAATCCAGGGTGGGAGAGAGGTATGCAGAGGAGAAAGAAGGGGACAGAATTTAAAATTTTAAATTATAGAGTAAACACATCCTAATTCAGTCTATACAAGTCTTCTTTATATCCTAAAATGAAGGACATCTACCAAAAAGTATAATTGCGGCTACAGATAACTGGAGAGAATTGTAGAGAAAACATCTTATAGGAAGCGTTCTCTAGTATTTTAGTGGATTTTGCTGCAGAGTTTGTTAACACTAAGAAAAGTTACGTCTCCAACTTTTGCATGGGATTTGCACTGTAGTGTGTAGGACATAAAGATCTGGAATGTTAAAATTCCATTACAAAGTCTGTGTCATTAAGGCAGGAAACTGGTGCCAACCGTGGAACGTGAGTCATGTCAACGCAAGGTCAAAGACTCCCTGCAGCTCACGTTTCGGGTCTGGTTCAAGGAAATGGTTCCTGGGTGGGCTAGGTGGACTGATATGTGGTAGACGTAGACAAGTCAGGTCAGAGAAAGATCCAGAAGCAGCTGGAAAAAGGAGATGAATCAGGAGCAATAGAAAGACTCGGGCAATGCCTGAACCCAGCGATTTTCCACGGTGTGCCACAAGAATTTTTAAAACCTACACTACCTGACTACTTAGTCAAGGACACCAACCTCTTTTCCTATAGGTGGTCAAATAAAAAAAGTGGCAGCATCCAACATAACAATAGCCATTTGGTGTGAATCAATCAAAATTATCAGCAAAAAAAAAAATGGTTTTGGTTGTGTGGCAGAATGTTAGTAATTAGTTTATGTGTGCTGTGAGATGGAGAAGGGGGAAATCCCTGCCTTACTCCCATGGTTCTCCACCTGGTGGCACAGAGGAGTCACCTGGGGGCTTCGAAGAGTTTCTGACACCCATATCCCATATCCCATATCCCATATCCCATATCCCATATCCCGAGATTCTGAGTTTACTATGCTGATAGCCATATCTCGTATCCCGAGATTCTGAGTTTATTGGTATGGGACAGAGATTGCACTGGTATATGTAAAGCTTCCCAAAAGGTTCCAATAAACAGTGAAATTTGAGAACCCCTCATCTGCCCACTTCATTTGATGGGGAGACTGGTAATTAACACTATCTCATGACAATAAACAAAGAGTTCCCAAACCCCAGTCATTCGCGAGACCCATTAGAGTTTTCCTCATACTCGTAATGCTTTTTTTTTTTTAACCAACTCACTGTCTAAAACCTTAGACCTGCTTTAGCCTCATGCTGGGCAAAAGGTTCCAAAAAACCACAGGTTTGGTGCACTGGTGGTACTGTTTCCTAACACTTATTAAAATGTGCAGTGTTACCCTAACTATTATCCCGATACTGAACCCCAGTTCCATCAGCAGAGGCATCGTTTCTTCTGTTTTGTCCCCATAGAACAGAATCCGCTTTGTGCTTTTGGAACTCTGAGGTCTTCCACAGAAATCAAGTGCCTGGAAGGATCCTAGGGGACTTCTTTGTCTATATGACACCTGTGACATAGTGGAGATCAAACAATGCTCGGGGCCAAGCCAGACACAGGAGCAGGCAGGTCTCACTAAAAGCGTTTAAGCTCCACTTTCACAGGCCTGTGGGATTAGCTTCCCGTCTGAGGCGTGTGGAGGGCACAGAATTATTCTGAAGCAGTTCATGGCAGCAACAGAAAAAGAGAGAGATCAAAGGAAACTAATGGTGCAAATTTCTAGAGTTATTCAGCATTGTTCAGACTTTTGTCCTGCCTTTCTTCACTAAGTACTACATCCAATTACCAGTACTCGTTAAAAAAGTCTTTGAAAACATTAATATCAGGTAGGCATGCCATGCCACCTCATTACCGTGGGTGTACCAGACTGTGTTTAAAACAGTCCCGCTGTTGTTTAGCCATTGGATCCCCCTCCCAAGCACCACAACGAGCAATACTCAGTGGAAATTCTATTGGAAAACTTCTTATTTGTTCACCGATACGAATGTGCCTATTGTGTGTCCAGAACAGCATTAGGCACTGGGAGTTCTATGATGAGCAAAAACAATTACATAGTCCCTGCCCTTGAGGATTTATACAAATGCATCTAAAAATTTCAACCTTGAGAATGTTTTTAATGAAAGGTAGACTGTGCTGTGAGAATGAGAAATAAAAGCTTCTTCGGGGGACAAACTGGGAATAGCTTCTCAGAGAAAATGGAAGTTTTCTGCCCCTCTAAATTCACACCATTTATATCTTAGTGTTAAGACTTTATGAGTGTTAATTCCTTGGTTTAGTCCATAGCTCAGGCTGTATCCTTCTAACACTTCTGTTATTCTACCAAGCCCCCAGGGGACTAAGGATTCTTTGAACCGGGTGGGTCACCCTTGCACTAGTCAATTGTTACCTCCTCTTAGTTTTTTGTGTAACACGTAGTGACTGTGTTAGAAGTGTCCACAGAGATAATTCTGAAACTTTCTCTCTCTCTCTTTTTTTATCCTTTGGCAAAAACAAAGTGGATTTGTGTTTGGTTGTTGGAGACCTCCGTTCCTCCTCCTTGGCCATTGCTCAGGGTGCAGGGAAGGATTCCGAAGAAACCACAGGACCATTTTAGCACATGCCTCTGAAGTGTGGGATCTGATAAGCCTTCTGCCTTCCTCAAATTGTTCAATTTGTCAAAGAATACCACCGACTGTTTTTCAGTTTTAGGTGTTTTTACTCCTATCATAGTTTATAAATAAGGTTTTGTTGACTCGGTACAAATAGTACGTTTTTTTGCTGAAACAGGATGGGAAAAGATAAGAAATGGTTTCCCATCTGATGAGAAAAGTGATGGACAAAGGCACCCATGACAGAGGAGCTGCGGAATACAAATGCGTGTGTTAAATGGCCCAGGGGAAACTGTCAAAAGAAGACTTTTCCAGGGGGCCAGATCTTGATAACACAGCACCCCAGGCTGGTTTTCCATCTGCATGAGCGTCATCTTGGAGCTTTTCTCTGAAAGTAAAATAAAGGCTTAAAACTTGTCTGCTGGGGAAAATATTAAATGATGGAAACTTGCCAAGCAAAAGACACGGTGGTGAAAACATAGGGAAAAACCCCAGTTATGTGTACTGCCTCTAAAATGGCCATGACCGTGAATATGCAAAAGAGAGAAGATGAGGTCCCACGCTGATGGCGGAAGATGAAAGCACCGCCTGTCCCTTAATAACAAAAATGCCTCAAATTGGTGTGTTTTTCTCTGAAGTTACTATTAAGCATAAATCATCGAAAGACTTAATATTTCTCTCGGACTCATTTGTGTTTAATGTTCCAAGGAGACAGAGACGGAGACGGGATGTTTTTGTAAAGAAAATGATCCAGTGTTTAATGCTTTTCAAATCTCATTCCACTAACAGTGTATTTTTCCCTAAATAGCCCATATTTTTATGGCTATTCCATCGCCATGAGTAGTCTTATTGATGGATAAGACTCTTATTTATGATGTGTTTAAATTCTCAGGAAGTTTACGTAACAGAGGCAGGGGTTTAGGCCTAGCCAGGGTCTTCCCTTACTACTGTGAACCCCCCTCACCATGTAAGCATTTAGGCTCTAGAACCTAGATTTTTCTGGATTGTGAATTTTCTGGATTCTAGCAAATTATGTTAGAACACACTTATCATTCTATAATCCTCTGCCAGAGGTAGCAGATCTGATTAATCTCTTTTGGTTGCAAGCGACAAAGACACACCTCACATTTGCTTAAGCTACGAGGAAATTTCTTTGTTCTCTTTGTTCTCGTAACTGAAGAGTACAGAGTTTGAACGGGCTGACCAGAGGCTGGCATTCAAGGTGTCAAATGATGTCACCAGCACCCAGAGGCTCTGTCATCTCTGTCCTCCTTGTGGTTGGCCTTATTTTCTGATTCTACCTGGTGGATAGACCCAGATTTACTGGCTCTTAGATTCAAAAGAGAATCTAAAAAAGAGAATCACCAGCAAAAAAGAGAGTGCCTCTCAACTCACATTTTGAGGAGATGCCCTTGACTTCATGAGCCTAAATCTAACCCAGTCCCTGAGACAGGAAGAAAAAGTGACAGGGTCAAGTTACATGACCACCTCTGGAGCTGGGACCAATCCTAATTCAATGTCATTCACAGAAAAGGCTGGCTTTCCCCGGTGAAACTTGGTGCAAAACCAGAAGAAAGGTGGATGGAAGTTTGGCAGAGAATAAAATAATACACACAAAGACATCAATTAATTAGAGTAAGTAAAGCCAAAACACACAGAGAAATATCCACTGCGATTATTTTACCTCTTCACTCGGAAGGAAAACATCAGCCTTCTTCTCAGTATTTTCCATGGAAAATTAATAAAATAACTTGTAAATGGTTGGCAGTGTTTCAGGCACTCACCCCCCGTCTGAGCTGGGTGGTGGAACCCTGGCCCATACTGTGTCTGTTCTCCATGCCTTCCCTTTCCAGTATGATGAGAGAAGTTGCCCATAGGGGCGATAACGGGAAAACAATGACAAAATAAAAATTAGTTTTGTTTGTGGAGGTTGAAAGTAAGTGTCCTGTAAGCCAATTTCATTACAAACTTTTTCATTGTCCCTTGAGTCTTCTACCGAGCCAGGAGAAGGATTGAACCAGCTCACCGAGCTCTGGTCTACTGCGCATTCAAATTTTCAAGTGTGCTGTGCAGTGAGGCAAGCCAGAACCCATTTATTCCAAAGCTGTGGAATCAGGCTTGCTATGGTTGGGGTGCCACCGCGGGTCAGATCTACTCAAATTTAAATTCTGGTCATTCTCAGACTCCTCCAAATTTGAAAACAAATTCTCCGTTCATAAAAAAGTAACAAAAATAACTAAGCAAAATTCACTTTATTCAGAGAGCAAAAACTGGGGACATTTTCTACTAAGCAGTTTGGTTAAAGGTAAGATGAAAGAAAGAAAAAGGAAGGAAGGAAGGAAGGAAGGAAGGAAGGAAGGAAGGAAGGAAGGAAGGAAGGAAGGAAGGAAGGAAGGAAGGAAGGAAGGAAGGAAGGAAGGAAGGAAGAAGGAAGGAAGGAAAGAAAGAAAGAAAGAAAGAAAGAAAGAAAGAAAGAAAGAAAGAAAGAAAGAAAGAAAGAAAGAAAGAAAGAAAGAAAGAAAGAAAGAAAGAAAAGTCTGGCCAATAGGGTCCCTAAAAAAAAAAGGCAAAATCCAGGAAGACCTCTGTCACTTATACTTTGACCTAAGAGCCACTTTCAATGGTTCTTTCCGGCAGGTTGAGAAAGTTACAGAGTCTTGTGGCCTATATTTTAGTTCTCCCTTTATCTATCTAAGAATTATTTCAAAGTATTGTATTGACAGATACAGCCTCTGTCAGCGGGGGTGGACACGCCGACTCTGCTCTCCGTCTCCCCGATCCTGCTCACTGACATGCGTCTTCTCCTGAACTCCCATCGTCTTCAGAGTGTAGATGGCAACTGAAGGTATGGGTGCGAATGTGGAAAAGAAGGTGGGAGAAGTGGGGAGAGGAGAGGAGAAGGGAGGGGAGGGCGTTGACTCCCAGCATGGCATCCTGTCATAGACAGAAAATGAGTGATTTCAAACTCATCCATCTCTCATTAAAGGTAAGGATCCTGAAGCCCAGGCAATGATACAGAGTATTTGTAAGGGTGTGGAAAGCAGGGGCCTCAACAAACTGATGTTGGGACTATCAATTATTAAAGACTTTGGAGGACCATTTAAATGCATGTATGCTTGGACACCGTGATTCCTTTTGAAACTATACGATATATTCTAGAGGTTTACAAAAGCCCTGCATAGACCTTATGCAAGAAGGCTCATTACAGGATTATATCTTTGTAATAATCACAAAATGGAAACAAACTACACGTCCATTCATAGAGATCCAGACTAATAAATTGTGGCGTAGTCGCATAATCCAGCACCATGAAGCCATTAAAGTGAATAACCAAAATCAATATATCTCAACATTGATAAGCATCAGAAAATAACTTCACAACATACATCACAGCATGCAATTTTATATGTGATACAAATGTGCAGATAAAGAGTCACAAATACATATATAACAGCATAAAAAGACTTTAAAAAACATATTTATAATTATGGTTGCCACTGAGGAAATTAAGAGAAAATGGAATTGAGTTTGGTATCAAAGAGAACTTTACAAAATGCGTCATTTCTAGGGAAAAAACATGAAAAAATATAATAAATTCATAACAATGGTCAACTCTGAATCCTAAGAAAGCAGCTGTTCTATTACTCTCTGAACTTTTAAAATTACTCAAAATACAAGCCGCTAACATTTTCCAAAATAAAGGAAGGAGTAAAAACTAAACAGACCATGCTCCGCTGTTGGTAAACTCTGCCCCCCAGGTGGGCAGATGCACCTGGGCGCTCAAGTCCAAAGTCATTC